>JAECUM010084026.1:0-11131 GCA_016617855.1 Megalonaias nervosa | reverse complement strand
TATATATATATATATAATGGACGCTGTATCAATGATATAGCACGAGATGTATAAATTTTTCATTGCTAGGAAACGAGGTTTGCCGAGTTTCCTTTTAATAAGAAGTTTATACAATGAAAGGTATATCATTGATACAGCGTACATACAGTACGTATATTTTATTTATATCACATACAAATACATATACTTTCGATTTGAACGGAGTGAGATTGACGAGAGGCAACTGTGTATTGACTGGGTGAATGAACTCTCATCCTTGCCGAGTGTGTCCTCTACAAAATGTATTTATATTATTTTTAGCCTGTTCACAATCACCTTCTCATATTGATAATCTGATTCTTTTCATACTGAACGCTCATCATTGCATTGACGTACAGGCGCAAGGAAATTAGCGTGGAAAATAATCTAAGCAAAACGACAAGAAAACCAAGCTTTAATTAAATTATTTTAATATATTTAAAGTTGATATAAGTCATTATTTTGCTTTAACTAACATTGCTACGACCATAAAAAAATTTCTCTCTCTCTCTCTCTCTCTCTCTCTCTCTCTCTCTCTCTCTCTTTTCTTTGGTAGGTTTAACATAACATTGAGAGAGAGAGAGAGAGAGAGAGAGAGAGAGAGAGAGAGAGAGAGAGAGAGAGAGAAAAGGTGGACGGCCTTTGGGTATTTTCATATTTAATTCATAATAATCGACTTTTAGAACCTTATAATAGGTTTGAGAAACAACATCAACAAAGCCTTAAATGGATTACATATGTGTGCCCCGTAACCAGAGACATTTACCTTACTGTCTCGACCGGCAATTGCAACTTTGTTTCATTGATAATATAAACACATTAGATAAGTCCCAAGGGAAGTGTAAACATACCATTGTGAAGGACGATATTGTAGGCTACTTGTTGCAGTTTCAGTTTCAATATTGTTTATCCAGCGCAATTTCGTTTTGTCTCTCACTCCAGATTTCTCCAGATTTCAGCATATTTTGTCCCTTGGAGATGAAAGGGGAGGGGGAATAGGAAAAAAGGATTCCGATTAAATTGTGTGCCATGTTAAATTCATTTAGAAAATGGGGATTATTATTATTACTTTTTATCGTTATTTTCATACGTCACTAATGATTAATGAGTGGAAATTCATCATTGTTCTATAGGAATAGACCCAACAGCACACAGTTCCAAGAATGTGTATGTATACGTATTATTGCGCATGAGCGGATCACACTTTGATATACAAATAGTATTGGAATATCAAATTGCTTTATGCCAAGACTTTAAAAGCCGTGTTGGTTTTAATGTATATATATATCATCATCATTGGCAGCTCAGTCTCGGGAGACCATGTGAGTAGCGCCCTTGGAATGTTGTCTGTCTCTGGGGTTTTGGCATCGTCTGTTGTGGCTGTGCAGGCCTATGCGCGAGTGACAGTCCCTATTGCAGTTGGTGCAGACGTACTGGGAAGTCTGAGTTGCTTGGGTTGCTGCTGCACTCTTCTTTCTCTCACGTTTCTCTGCGGACTGCTGGACTCTCCTCCCATCAGCGACTGCTATGCCCTTGCTGACCGTCAGTCTACAGGTGCCTCGGTCCTCGGCCTGCACTTCCCAGCTGTCTGGTGAAATGCCGCATGCCTTCATGTCTCTCTTGCACACATCCTTGAAGCGGAGTGAGGGGCGGCGGTCTCTTCTGGTGCCAGTGGCCACCTGACCATATACGATGTCCTTTGGCAGCCTCCCATCCTCCATGCGTCGGACGTGTCCCAGCCATCGAAGGCGGCGTTTGCTCAGCAGGGAGTACATGCTTGGGATACATATATATATATATATATATATATATATATATATATATATATATATATATATATATATATATATATATATATCCTTGTGTCTGATTAATTATAATATTCAAAAACAATGGTGATACATCAATATATGTGGTGAAAATACATACAGAAGTGTGAATACATAAGTATCATCCATGTACTAGAGTATGGATTTCCCTCTCTTTGTTTCCACTCACATAAACACGAACACACACACACACACACACACACACACACACACACACACACCAATGAACTGATAACAATAAGGCACTCTTTGGAAAATGATAAACCAGCTAGAAAGTTCAAATATAAAAATATTGGAAGACTTGGAACTTAACTATTCTTCATTAACAAGATTGGGTCTAACAATAGACATACCAGATCAGATATTACGTACTACCACCTAACTCTCTCTCTCTCTCTCTCTCTCTCTCTCTCCACGTGCAATCTATACATATATCCATTGTTTTCTCGAATGACTCAGTTACCAATTCGCGCGTGTGTATGTAGCTGTACAACCCGCTTTTTTATCACAGAGGTCCAATCATTATCATATTTAACTACCTTGAAAACGAAACATGCAAGAATATTCAATTTATGAGCAAGTTTTCTACTTTACTTTTTAATAGTACGTTATTATTTGCTTTAATAGATCAAAGAAAGGCTCATACTCACCATGTTGAAACAAGTCTCGTATCGAACATTCAAAGTTGTGACACTTGGAAGTCTAAAGTTAGCTCTTTATTCCAATCCCGAGGAGTCACATCCTTGTCTTACATGGGTAGTAACCAGAGCACTGTTTTTCTTCATACCTTGTGATGAGCCTTTTTCAAATGCTTTTAACTATTGAACGTCTTATTTCCAAGCAGTAACACATGGATACTCAAAAGAAACGAAAGTACAATAATAAAGAAAAGTGGGCTTGATATCGTACTGCTAACATATACTAGCCTTAATGTCAAATGTAGTAGCAACAAGGCATTGATTTGGTTGCAATTACCCGAATTATTCATCTATTCTATGACAACTTCCTTCACCACCTCAGCCCCACCGCTCAGAACGTGGCATTCCGAAGTTCCTCTTAAAAGGCAGTCTGACCTCTGAACCTTTGTTTGACGAAGGGCTGTCGCTTTGTATCGAACGACTTTACTTTTTACGATGATCCTACAAAACAGTTGGATAAGACACTTCTTGATGAAGGAATGATTAAAGTTGTTTTAATTATCCACTGGATACCCCGGTTAATGGAGTTCATTGTACATGTATTCGACATCATCGGTATCCGGGAGTTGATCATCTGGACGTAACGCGAAGAGAATATGGACGTGTATTCTCCGCCATCACAGCAAGGTTTTTCATTTTTTAAAAATCAGTTTCATCAGAAGATGGTAATTCACTACATACTGATCTGGAGCTCTTGCAGTAGTAACTGTTACCAGTTCCATAACTATGATATCCGAATATCGTAACATATTCCCCAAAAGAGCATTTTTCACTATTGCGGTGTAATGTATCGATCAGCATAAAAACAAACTGTTTAGAGCAATTGTGTTAATACTGTTCTGTTCTATGCACATAACGACATTCAAACATGGATTGGTATACTGGAAATTGTGGAATATATGCTAAATTCAGTGAACTTTAAACTCAACAAGTTGAGTCTATATTACGTTCAAACTATTGCCGAAGAGCAAAGCTGCGATGGTGCCCAAAATAGTTGCTAAAACTTTTTTGTAAAATTGGCATTTTCTTATTATTGTGTTGTATCTTCCTTGGATTCGGAGAACCACTGCTTGTGAACAATTTCAACTACATTTAGCGAATCTAGCAGCAGGGAGGTCGATGGGACAACTGTTCAGAGATTTGAAACCCTCTTTCGCCATTTACACCCACCCACCCACCAACTCCCCCTCACATTTTCACTCCCCACCAGCCTTCCCCCCCTTTGGCTGGTCCACTGCATATTCGTCCCGCTGACAGAGGCCCCCTCCTCAAATTGATAGGATTAATAGATGAATGCCATCGCCTGCTAAGGCAAAACGTCTTTCTTGCAGCCACTGTTAAATAATCTTTGCTAACATATAGATGTTGCATGGTATTAGAAATTTGTTTAAGTGATTGAGTTGTTAAGAACATATCAATGAGGGGTCTTGTGTACTGAACTATTACAAGCTTTAACGCCAAAAGCTGAGAAATGAGTAACCAGTGCTGTGCCGTCGATCTGGAAAGGAGATCGTAAAGATGCATAACTCTGCATGGCGTGTGCAGCTAGAAGGTATGGAACACGCTGCGCGTTAGGAAAGGTGCACAGTACCTAATTAATGTCGCTGAGCTCGAAAAGCGTCGCTTCTGGGTCGGCACGATTTTTTTCTGCTGAAAAAGTGCATGAGTAAAACATACTCGAGAGTATTAGAGACACATTCTGCATTGTACACCGTAGAATGGACATTGTCTTTAAGATATCACATTCATAGCGGGCACATCCAGCGTTCGATGAGTACAAGACATTCACCGGATTCTGACCCTCTTACTCCAGAAATCCCTGGAATGGTTCAACCGCCTGATAGCAGGCATTTCAACTATTGAGGTTACAGTGCACAGCTCGGGAGACTTCAGACGACAGAGCGACCAGCAAAGGGGGAGGAATTCAACAGCCTCGGTGCCTTGAAAAGTCCAGAGCGCAACCCTTGCCTGTACCCAAAACTTTGGATCGAGGTTGGTATAGTGGCTTCTGTGAAGCTAATGAAGGGTGTAAGGTCAACGTGGCTACGTATGTCTATAGAATGTTTTCGTATCAAAACGGATCATCCACAACGGCTCAGGTACTTCAGCCTTATGAAAGGCAATGTGGTGAAGAGAGGCCGTTTGATTTCAAACTGAAAGTGGAGTGACGCGTACGCGGCTGTCATTGTAGAGGTTTGGGTGTATGGACTCTATAAAACTTTTTCTATACAGGGTACGATATGAAAGTTAATTTATTTGGAAGGGGGTGGGTTGGTGGGTGGTTAACTCCTCTGCATACTAGTACCATTAAACTATCGCCATGGCAAAACGGAGATTGTGTCAAAATTGTTTATCTTCCTTGGTATCTATGTCATTGTCAATCACGCAATCTTCGACACATCAGGCAACATGTTTGCTTAGAGTCGCACATAACATGCTTTATGTTTGCAGTATCAGCGATGGCCGATTACCATGATGCAATCATGATACGGCAGAGAGCCACGTTATTTTAAAATGTAACTATTTTTCTCTGCTGATGAGAGTAGTGATGGAGTCCTCGACATATAAGGGGCGACACGATTCATCGATATATCGTGTTATGGTCTTAAACTAAGTAACAGAAAGACGCAAAATAAATATGTTTAGTATAATCAAGAAATAATTTAAGTCATAAAATGAAAATTTATAAAGAACTTAGAGTATTGTGAACTAAATCCCCCAGATCCAAAACGTTCTATCACAAGCTCAAAAGTATAGTGTTCCGAATCAATTCAAAGTTTTGAATGTTCTGATGTACCGATAGCTTTGAATTAGCTGATGTATCAACAATCTTTATGTATCACAATGGCATTAGCCAGAATGTCCTCGAACGAATTTTCAATAACTTTCAGTCCAAAATCTCAACGATCACTTTTTAATTACGATGAGTAATTTGAATACATCATTCCTCTCAAATTATACCTGAACAAAACTACAATTGGTTCCACAAAGACTGACATTTAAATATGAAGGAATAGTTGTTTATTTATTCTTCCTTATTTAAGACTATCTCCCGACCTGCGGCAGAACATAATGCCCTGGTGCAGGTTATGTCCAATGGAGATTTCCATCAAATTCGTAAACAATGTAAATTGTGTGTACTTAAATTTTAACGAAGAACGTGACAAGTACCAGGCAGAACACAGAATTTCCGCGAGAGAAGCCAAGGCCCTAAATTCATTTCAAGGTAAACAAGTTGTTAACAAATGATCATAACTAAAAGTATGCTCAGCAATGGTGAACAAAAGTTAAACGTACAATTATTTTTATATACATAACAATGCATCGATACCTTTGATGCATAAACGCAACATAAATGCAATATTACTAAACACCAAGAACAATTGTATTACAAGGCAACTAGTGTGGTTGTTGTCATTGGCAACATCGGATATTAGTTCATAACCACAGACGGAGACTGACAATGGTGCCATCTTTCACCCACTCTCTTCAACATCTACTTGGAAAGTATCATGTCTGAATCCCCGATGCACTGGAACACCATGTGGGCAGAATTAGTGCTGGTGGCAGTACAATCTGCAACCTGCACTTTGCTTTATGATACAGATGGCTTAGCAGGAGATGATCAAGAACTGGAAACCTTAAACAAGAAGCAATAAGGTATGGGATGGAGATCAGTGCTGAAAAGAGCAAGGTAATGACATACAAACCGAGTAGCATCCAAATGGAAATAAGAGTGAATTGACAGAAAGCTCAACAAAGTTATAAGCTTCAATTACCGCCTGTGACGAAGGTTCAAATCTAATGTTCTTTACGGGTTGTTCCGACAAAACTTGTTCTGGCTAGACTGAAGAGAATTCGGAAAGACAGTAACATTACGCTAGGGTGCAAGATGCAGTTGTGACATAAGAAGAATTGCTCACCACGATAAAGATAGGGAATACAAGATGGTCTGTCACGTCTCACACTCATCTGGCCTGAGAAATGCAATCCTACAGGGCACAATGAAAGGGAAGAAAAAACGAAGCAGACAGAAGAAGAGATTGGAAGATAACATCAAACAGTGGACAGGCGTGGACTTTGCAAAATCCCAAAGTGCATTGGAGAACATGGCACAATGAAAAGATATTTCTCAAGGTCGTCAGTGGCCTCCCTACGTCGAGCCAGCCTAAGGGAAAAATGAAAAAGTGAAATAATTATGCTGAAAAATCGAAGAGGAAGAATAAGTCAGCTCTTTGGAATCGGATTAGATGATGATATGATACAGTTTGAAAGAATGAAGTATTAAATTAGAGTTCTTTGTTGATGTATTATAGATGGCCTCTTTAAAATCTTTTCATTATCTGATACTAGTTTATTTTAGATCAAGAAGCCGTAGTAGCTCAAATGGCAAATTGTCTGATTCGCAATTGAATGATCACAGTTTCAACTCCATGATAGGCTGCTTCTGTGTGTCATTTGGAAAGTCACTTACCTAACAATTATTGTTGCATGATATAGTCAATAATATGCTAAAATTGATGTAAAACCCACAAACGTCATACACAATTTGTTTTGTCAGTTTTCATATTATGTTATGCAATGTGTCGTGACTACTCGCCTTGGATATTTAAAGGACACAATGGAATCATAAATAAACGTCAGTCATCAGACATACATGTCTACTCTAAACAAAGCAATATACTCTACACAAAAATATTTTGTACATATGCTATAACATCTTTTGGACACAGCGAACACTGTTAATCAATAGTGGGTGAAGAGGATTAAAGTTAAAGATGGCGATTTATTCAGTGTTGCATCTTATGTTGTTCTTTTAAAACAGTATAAATTATGCGTTTCGTGAGCCCATCTTTGCACTAACACAGCTGCAAGTCCGCTCTATGTAGTGGAGTCTTCTAAATCACATTAAAAATTATATTATAGGAGTCCAATGTAAGACGAAGACTGACACAAAACAAAACAAATCCGAAACATCTTCGCTGTGTTTATTCACGAAGTTTTCTTTGAAACAGCGTTTTGGTAAAAATGAAACGATTGTAGACTATGCATTAAAAATAAATTATGTTGGATGCAAGAATAAATTAGGGCCTGATCTAGACGACAGACCTTCGGAACCCCACATTCCAACTCCCAATCTGGAGAGCAGACATTCTCAACCAGTTCACCCCTTCTGCGCTTTGGAAAGATCACAGTGAGAGGGAAGTACGTGATAACGTTTTATATGCTTATCTTTTTTTACTTTTTGGCACGATAATTTAGTTTTTGGCATCTACAGTGACCAAAATTAAAAATGGCGACACATCCATTGTCTTCGTACCACTTGCGTTTTCCACAGTAATCTTCCCTAGCGTTGCGTTCTAAAAGCTATCTGGAGGGTTTCATGCCTTTTCTGGTAAGGATACCTCCACCGCCGTCTGGTAGGCCATTTCTTCCTGGCTTACGATCTCTTAAAACACCTATCTCGATTGTGTCAATAGTGCTGTATGCACGCGGTCGAGGATATATACTACTTCGTCTGCAGGTTTAGGATAGAAGATATGTGCCCAAGCGAACAATGCTTTTTGGTTGGTCAGGACCTCAGTCTATTTGAATGTTCTTCCCATGACCAATTTTGTCCTCCTGAAGACAGTCTGTACTATGTCGGAATTTCGGACTTGCGTTTGTCGACGTGGATGGCTCCCATTGCTTTCTTGGAGGACCTAGTCTAGCCGTTCGTCCATGTCGTCTTTCAAATGATATATACAACGTCTCACTTTGATAGGTACCCAATTCCTTAGAGGTCCTCAACGAAGACATGAAAGTGTTCTCTTGTTTGATTTATACCTCCATCCTCTTACCGGCTAGAATTCCATTTCTTGAAAGGTTATCCGGACTGTTTTTTGCCTTGCCATGGCTCTCGTACAGCCCGGATACCTCTGGAACAATGTATTTTCCTACAACAATATTTTTGTAATTGATTGTCGAGTTGCTGGCCTTCTTTTAGTTCTCAAACTTATTTTCCTAAGTGTGGGGTCTCAATCTTTTCTACAAGGACACGTATCTAATCGGCTGTTGAGTCTATCGTATAGTTTTAGATGTGGGGACATTGCGGTACGTGTGTTGAGCTGGTCACTATGAGCTCTCTGTAGCCGTGTCCAAAACAAAACCAGGCTAACTCTATGGATTCTGCGCGGGCGGTAGTTTACTTTCTCGTTTCTAGTCATGGGAACATTTGTGTGGTATCCGATTGTTCTACGAGGTCTAGAAACCTCTTGGAGGCCTCAATAAAAAAAACAAAATTAGTACTTGTCCTGACCAATTTTCCCATTATAAATTTAGCCTGCTATGGCGACTCTGGTGTATTGCTATGTATGCTATGGCACCTACCGTGTTTCTAATTTTGTCTTTATGATCGTTTCTGGTTAGGAAGGAATGTGCTCTTGTTCCAATGTTATTTTAATAGAGACGTTTGTCGCTTTGCGTGACCTGAGCTTAGGATGATCTTCGCTAAAGACCTTGCAGAAGTGTCGTCGGATACTAGACAGCCATACCAACAACAACAAGTACATTATTAATGCTATTATACTTTATAATATATTACCGATATTTGATTTTGATTACTTTTACTTTGTTAAAAACACAGACCACATCTTGTTAGTTAATAACATGTTTTTCAACAGGCATTTAATGCTTCAAAGAAGAAATAATTGGTCTTCACATATATTCATAGGATATACTACACAGTATACACGTATGTGATCAAATATTTAGGTCTAATGTACTCTCGATTTTTTTTCTGTCAATTAACATATTTTTAGCTTTGTTGAATGGAATTAAGAAACTGTATAAAGCTGCAAAATATAAGGCCACATGTAATGGATTATGGAGTAAATAATTGTGCATATGTGTGTGTGCTTGTGTGCCAGTGTAAATCTGGAATATCGGCGAGAGGAGACACCAACATACCGGTGACACACTTCGATACAATGACATCCCATTTTGTGTTAGCGTCAAAAAAAGATTGCCAGACCTCATGTAGTTATTTAAAAAAATACTTGTGCTGAGCATTAGAGATCATGTCCTCGTTTGGCTAGTATTTCTTTATATTGAACCGTACATAACAATATACACATCCCATATGTATCAGTCCATAAACGGAGTAAATAAGAAATAACATGATTCAGATTAGGTATGCAAACAAGACAAATATGTATCAGATATTTTCTTTTAACAGAATAAAGAAGATATCATTAAGGAAAGAAATATTCGATATCTGTCTAACATCTGGACGACTTTAAATATTAATTCGGTATGAAAAGGTATGAAAACTTAGCCAAATATACAAAAATAATGTGAATTATCTGCCTCCCAGATACACGCCGTGAACTGCCTTATCCTTTCCAAAGTCAGTATTTTGATATGTGCTGAAATAAGGATATAATATGTAACATAATACATACAAATTTAACGGTTCGCAAAATAATGAAAATCATAACATGCAGATAAGAACAACTAAATTTACATAAATAATATTTAAATAATCTTGTTCCGATGTAATTTGAGAACAATTAGGTGTATCGCCGTTTCATCGCATTTTGTCAAGGTATGTTCAAACTTTTCATCAAAAATATATTGTTATACCCGTCGGATCTCCATCGGCGATGTAATCATAACCGATAAGTTACGTCCCTACTTAATCTAATATGTATAGTGTTAGACATAATCTTGCAATGAAGTTGTCAATGTGATCTGGATTTGTAATGTAGCTGTAACAATTTTTCAGTCATATCGCTACGTTGTCTGCAGTGTGGCAGTTTATAGTGATGTCTAGCACTGGGGCAGCAAACCCTCAGACATGTAACATCATGTCCCACCAGTCACATTATCCTGACACCAGGTCGACCAGTTCTAACACCTCTCTCTTAATGCTGAGGGCCTAGCGAGGCATCTGTTAGTACCATTTTGATAAGTCATTGGTACGACTCGGCCGGGGTTCAAACCCGCGACCTCCCTCATCCGAGGCGGACGCTCTAGCCACTAGGCCACCAGAGCGCTCTGCAATGAAGTTAAATTATATTCTGTTTTGTTCTGTCATAAGTGCTCTTTTATTTCTTTTTCATAACTGCGTAACTGATATTAGATTTTGTAACGGATACTATATAAGTTATTGTTAAATATGTATCAGTCAGAAAGGTAGAGCGAAGGATAGATAGAGTGAGAGCGAGAAGTAGAGAATGCCGATTACACAAAAGCTTCTTACGTTTTCAATATTCTGTGTCTATATCTAGCAACTGTTTTGTTAATATTTGGTACTAGGATTATTTTGAATAAATAGTAAAGTACTTGTTTTATTTCTAAATATGTACATCCTTCTCCAAGAAACGAATTAGAAAATTATCACAGTGGTTTTCTCTCTGAAAGTCCACAACGTTATATGGATTAAAATTAAAAGAATGTATACGAATCTTTGCTGATTAAACAATTGTATTTTCTAAGGCAGGGGAGTCTATTGTGCAAAGGGCTACGTTTATTTTATTGTATGCAAATTTTCATACAATCAGGAACTGTGTAAATGATCTTGAGTGTGGTACATGAAATTGTTAG
>JAECUM010084015.1:0-14288 GCA_016617855.1 Megalonaias nervosa | reverse complement strand
AAGATCATCAACGCATGATATGGTACGGATACTTCCATACCATCTCCCTGAAAATCGTTCCCGATATATGCAGTTGTCATGCCCATTTGGGTATCGAAATGTGCAATCGTTTAATCCCTAAAAGTGTATAAATTTGGAAGTTTTTTCCTTTTGCCTTCTTTTATGGTTATATCGAGTCAAAAGGATTATGGCAGCTATGCCCGATGCAACTCTCGTTCCGCGACATTTCCAAGAGAACGCTAAGGATATATTCACAGACGACACAGGTACCGTGACAGACCACAACAATATATTTTACAACTTTTTAGGGAGGACGGACTAGTTGATGCCGATGACTTGCTTTCGCGATAAATGTGAAGCTTTCGAAAATCATTGTGCTGGATTTTCAGAAAAAAAATTCTTAATTAATTTCGGAAAAGACTAAAGACAAATACCAAGATAAAAGTCAATAATCCATTCAGAATCTACCAGACAGACCGCCTGTTGCGAAATAATAATTGTAAGTCTATGAACCATGTTCTTAAAAAGTCGTTTGACTGGAAGGCGAAAGTGCTCACAGAATATATACGACTGAAATATGAAATACTAACTGGTAACTTAAAAGGTCTGAAGAGGACTCTAGTATGTACTGGAGAATTGAAGTTTGTCGACAGCCATTAAAAAAAAACAATTGCAGTCGACAAAAACGCCGTGGATAAAAATGACAGAGATCAGCGTACAAACTTGTTCAAATGCTTCTGACGCCCTAATGAGATAGACTCAAATAAGTTACTTCTAGGGACGGAGAGACAAATGGTGCGGCACCAAGGGTTAATGGAAAAAATCTGGACAAATCAAACAAAAATGTAATGTACGGATCATGACAATTCGTGCTCAATATCCAACCTTGAATCTTGAAATATTCTTCACTAGCGAGTTCATCATGAATTGTAATACAATAGGCTTTGACTATGAATGTGCGGTACATTTCAATGAACACATTTCTTTCATGTTTCTCACCGAGTGATTATTGACAAATGTATAGTTCAGAAGAGTTTGTGATTGACTTAATCAGATGAACAGGTCGGATATGATTACTCTAACACTATTGTTTGTAGCAGAGTGATCTCTGGTCAGGAGGAATAGAACCTCGAATTTATAAAATTAAGTGTAAATATCACATTCTGACAGAGAATGCATAATAAATGTTTTTGGTTTTTATTTTTATTTTTTTTCTTTAAATCAAAATTCTTTCCTGAGTTGTCTTTGCCTATTATCACAAATCCTGGCATGCTACAATCTCAACCTCTTGATCTCAGTCTTGAATATTTCAAGTTAGGAACTAACAATAATGAAGGAAAATGCTAACAAATTTGTATTATTGTTATTATTTTCAAACAAATTAAATGCTAAGAATTATTTTTTATTTTTTCAAAATTTATATCATTAAAAGATGAGGAAAATATTTAATATATTGTTGGCGAATATATCTATATATATATATATACATATACATATATATATATATATATATATATATATATATATATATATATATATATATATATATATATATATATATATATATATATAATGAGTCTGGTTAATAACATCTGTACAATCAAAGAGACCTAGTGATGTCATTACATGAACTGTGCTATAAATACGTAAAATGTAAATAGTTCGTATTAAAATAACTTTTAATTCAGTTTAAAATCATAATAAATTCGCCATAATGAGTATTATTGTAAGAAAATGTGAATTTCTGTAGATTTCGGTTTGGGATCTATTAACCTATGCAGAGGTAATGAACAGGTATCACGGTACTAATAGTTGTTCCATAGACATCAATGCTACCATTTTGTGAAATAGATATACTTTCCTTACTACATCAGCATGCATGTCACTCACTGTCATAGAGAACAATGATAGATTGTCGATTTGACAAGGACAAAACCAGGTACTCGATCGTATTTAAGAGAGATAACTCTGCTGAGCTAAACAGGGAAAAGAGTTATCCAGTAACTACAGATGTATTTGCAACGATGTGTATCACATTTAAAAACCAAAAAAAAAAAAAAAAAATCATAAAAAATACAAAATATGATGTAAATTAGCATAATCCCATATGTTGGCAAGAAACTCGGCCTTTTATAAGCATGACAGAAACTCCATCTGTTCCATAATGCAAAAATCACAGCTAGTTTGGTTGTTTATTTCTGAGAACTATGTCCCTACACATTAATCTCGCCACGCTGGGGTTGTTTAGTTGGCACCATCAAAGCGGCCACTTAAAGTCACGAAGTGATTGAGTAAGTCTACAAAGGATGAGATCAGGGTAAGTAACTTTAAGAAAGGGAAATAAAAAGATGCAATAAGAGAGGGAACGCAAACGCCCGAGAAATTATTGTAAATGACGATTTCCCACGAAATGTCCAAATGAAGAACCCCTCCCCTATACCCGCACAAACAAATGAAGGCTTCACCTGTTCCATGTTGCATCCTTGAGGAACAGGTGTTTCTGATTTGTAACCAGAGGAAGAGAAAAATCAAGATACTAGGAGGAAGAAACAACAAACAAGCAAACAAAATAACAAGAGAAAGGGAACAAATGTGGAAGGTGAAGGAGACCTTCTGGAACAAACAGAGCCAAGTATAACATCCAAATATAAAGAAAAAAGCGATATTTTAACAAGGAACAAGAACTAAGACAAACTCATATAGAAAAAATCTAGATAAACACAAAAATGGAAAAAGGAACTAACGTACACACTACACAAGAATAGCCAAAACTCCTAACAGAAATGTAATATTACAAAAGTATACATAAACATAGAATGGATTTTGTATCTAAAACCTCAATATAAACCAATAGATAATTGAAATATAATTTCCTTACATCTCACCGGTGAAGATAAAATGAAATGCGAAAGAGAAAGCATAGTAAGCATGATATAATATACATGCAATAAACATGTGCAAATTTTAAATTATACACACAGCAGAAATTAAATTCCATTGTATTATGCAAATGAAAAAAGATTTTAAAAATTATTCACGTGTAACAATAGTAACAAGAAGATAAGTCAGTCATTTAAAATTAAATAACTAATAACAATAGATAATTGTAAAGGAAGGCTTATTCATCTTAAGATAAGTAAAAACATAAATGTATATGTACCGTCATGTTTTAATATTTTTAAAACAAGTTATGTTAATTTTTATTGCACTATGCAATATTGAATGGAGAACTAAAAAGAGCTGGTGACTTCAACACTATAGAAAAAGAAATAGAAGTATAGAGTCATAAAAAGAAACAGTTTAAATACAGCTCTTTGTGAAAATTTAACAGTTTAAATACAGCTCTCAGTGAAAAAGAAACAGTTTAAACACAGCTCTAAGTGGAAACGAAACAGTTTAACTACAGCTCTTTGTGAAAATTTAACAGTTTAAATACAGCTCTCAGTGAGAAAGAAAGTTTAAACACAGCTCTTAGTGAAAATGAAACAGTTTAAATACAGCTCTAAGTGGAAACGAAACAGTTTAAGTACAGCTCTTAGTGAAAATTTACAGCTTAAATACAGCTCTTAGTGAAAATGAAACAGTTTAAGTATAGGTCTTAGTAAAGATTTACCGGTAAAATACAGCTCTTAGTGAAATGAAACCGTTTAAATACAGCTCTTAGTGAAAATGAAACAGTTTAAATACAGCTCTTTGTGAAAATGAAACAGTTTAAATACAGCTCCTGGTGTAAAAAGAAACACCTTAACTACAGCTATTAGGGAAAAGAAAACAGCTTAAATAAGAAATCCAAAGAGAGATGGAAAGAGCAAGAGGCAGTTTATTGACAGAATGAAACATACCTATAGATTACCTGGAACTATTACGGGAAGTCATTAAACATTATGAAAATCTATACACAAGTCAAGAAAATGCAATACAGGATGTTGGCAATGATTGCAATAATATACAATAAATGTGTACACAGATTACAGATGCTTCTGAACAAGAATGTGACATTATCTGTGCCAGTTACTGAAATAAGAAACGTAACTGTGAAGTATTCTTGTTGCTGTATGCGTGTTTGTACTCTCTCTCCCCCCCCCCTCTCTCTCTCTCTCTCTCTCTCTCTCTGACAGTAAGAACACGGAAAACTATAAAAATTGCAAATGTTTACTCATTATAAAAACACTTACCCTAACAGTTTTAATGAGGACGTGGTTCCTTTGCGGACAGTTTAGGCTACACGGGTTTTTAGTGTAATAAATAAATTGCTAAATTAATGAATTAATTGTGAGAGAAGTTATTAGAAATGAATTAAAGATAAATAATTCAGTGTCCAAATTTTGCGATGAAGATGGTTTGTAAAGATATCACCAAATAATTGTGATTATCCATAAAGTCATAAATCTTAAGTACAAAATTTGATTTGAAGTTGTCTTAAGTATGGCGATGATTCATTGATAGAACTAGGCCTCCAATCATGTATCGTCAGGTCAGGTTTGAGTGATAAAATTGCATTGATTGGGAAAAACCATACTTCAACCTAATATTTGGTCATGTTTCATGGACTCCATAGTGATTGAATTCTCTGCACGCGGACGTGATTGAGAACATGGTCATATTAGGGGTTGATCTTGGGTTTGAAAAGCGGGTTGATATTCTTTGAGACGTGGATATGATTGAAAACGTCCATTTTCAATTTTTAGAAAGAAAGATATTGGATAAGAGCCCCGTCGCTCTAGTGTACATTTTCTACGGGGAAGATAAAGCTTTTCTATTATTAGGTTAATTTATGCTTTGCTTTTATGTTTATTAATATAGTTTATTGTATTTGTCGTCTTTTTCCATTCATATCTTGATAACTGTGGTTTAGAATTTCTTTTTTCCATTTGGGAAGTAACACATATTTCTCTTGGTTCAATTCAACATAAGCTTTATATATTCTGGTTTCACTCCACATGCAATAAAGGTCTCTAGAATATCGTCAGCTCGATGTTTTCATCCCTTGAATTGCGATCTGTGAGCTCCATCTCTAGATTCATCTCTGTGATATGTCTTGAAATGGTCTTTGCTTACTACAGAGATACATAAATTCAGATCACACAGGAGTCAATATAACAATAAATCCATATGAAATACTACCTAAAGCAAAGAGAAGGTCATTAACTATTCTCAGAATGGCGTTTTCAGTACTATGGCGTGGGCGATATGTAGACTGTACATTGCTTAAAAGACTATTTAAATTCAGATGAGATACAAATGAGAATTGAATGTACTAAATCCATAGAGACAGGTTCAAATGCTATTAAAGGTTGCCGTGTATATTCTGTATCATAACTGTATGGTGACGATGAGTCAGTTAAAATTATGTTTTCAAGCTTATCTCTGATAGATTGGACTTTGCCATGGAAGAAATGTGCAAACAGGTCCAGAAGGTCGACCAGACAGAAGGTCGTTGGAAGTGTTCTACATTTATTCCTTGACGTTAGCTTGTTTGTAATCTCGAAGAGCTCTTTGCAGCTGGAACTTTCACTTATCTAAGTACTGCTGTAGGCTGATTTTGCTGCATGAATTATGTTTGTAACATTCTTCTTAGCAACTTCATAGATCTGCTTATGAATAAAGAGACTGGTAGAATGCCAAATCTTCTCAGCCTTACAGCGTTTTCTTTTTGGAGTGGGAATACGTATGTCTTAATTGTTGGATGTTCTTTTTAAAACAAAGCCTTGTTTTGACGATAAGACTTATGTTGGGGTATTTCCCTTGCTTTCCATGCTGGCTATGATAATGAGATTGAGGCACAAAATATAATTTTAATGCGGAGGACTTATAACAGTCAAATGTTACGACCATGTAGTTTAATTACATGTGTGTTAAAATTTGAATTCTTTTTATTTCATTTTTATTTCATTAATATAATTATTATTATGATGATGATTATGTTCGCTGGGTCTGACATTTTGATAGAAACATCGTGTTTATTTAGAACGTAAATGTGACTCGCGTGAGCACGATTTTTGCATGTCGATTCAAATAAACAGTCGGCAAAAGCTATGTAAATGATTGGTTGTGACTACGGTAATTTCTAATAATACCTGTTGACATTCTATACTACGATGGCGAGATTTCGAAATCGCCATGTGTTCTTCGTGCGTGTACATGAAATGACGTTTTAGTTCGCCTTAAATACTCAGGTACCTGCGAAATAGTGGAGTCATATTTTAACACCGTAGAGGGAGTCACATTTTAACATCTTATAGAGTTTCTAATACCTTGAGAAGAAGGTATTCTTTTGTGCTGGAAAGAATTGTTCGTTCGTACGTCTGTAGAACGACATGTGTTTTGTTATTGATGATAGCTGCACTTCGTCTACGTTTTAAATAATAATTATTTTCCCTGGAGAACTATACAACCGGCTTTGGACAAAGACATTTAGTGTAATTAATTCTAAATTGGAACAGAACAGTACAAATTGTGATTCACAGTGAAAATTCTGGACACTTGTGTAAAACCTTCGTCTGACGTCATCATCCGCCATCTTGGAACGGAATTGAGATTCAGACTACTTCAATTAGAACTGTTTATTTACAGGACTTATGTGTTTTTCACAATTTTAGGACAAATTTTTGGATCTTCTTCGCAAATCGTAAGTCTTATTTCATATTTTCACCTTTTCACCGTGTTTTCTAGGGAAATCAATTATTTTTGTTAAAACTTAAAAAGCTTGTTGACTTCGCTCTTTTCTTTATGTTACTTTAAACGAGCCGATACGTAACACAATGTACTTGTGCATAGCATGCTTAGTGTGTTGTGTATTCATAATTGTCACTTTAATGTTCCTCTTACTATTATGTAATAATCAAAACAACTGAATGAAATCTCATTTGTAGAGTAAGTAAAGTCAGTCAGTCAGTCATGTATACATACCGACATACCTACCTACCGACCGACCTACCTACCTACCTACCTACCTACCTACCTACCTACATACATACATACATACATACATACATACATACATACATAAATACATACATACATACCATACATACCGAGTATTCAACGAAGTTCGTGTCTACAGATATCGCTTCACTTTTTAAACTCGTGATCTACACAGCGACGAAATTCCTTTGTTTCTCTTTTGAACAAAGAAATACTAGCTTACAGTTTCTCTACAGGATACATACATGCATACATACATACATACATACATACATACATACGTATAGAAAGAGATAAGAGGAGGAGGGAAAGAGAGGACCAATATTGATTATTCATTATTATTTTCATCCTCTAACCCAATTACCTGGCTCAAAGTAATGGTTAGATCACATATATTGACCTCTATAGAATGTCTGAACGAAATGTATACATCAGAACTTCTCAGAATGTAATGCAACGAAATGTATACATCAGAACTTCTCAGAATGTAATGCATGTATGTATATGTATATATATATATATATATATATATATATATATATATATATATATATATATAATCTTTAAAAATGTCAGGTTTTAATAATATAATCTATGTTCTTTAGTTATGTTAAGTGAGGTTAAGTGTACAAGAGTGACATTTTAATCAGTTGATCGTTTGTCATAATTTATGCCTATATTCTCCTCAAGATCAAAAGATTTTTAATGATTAATTCAATGCAGGGGACAACGTGCGTTGATTAGACTAAGAACTATAAAATGCACTCCATGTCTTTGATTTAATCCTCTACTCGAATTACTTTGCTCAAAGTAATTGAGAGACAGTATATATTGGAACACAATGTAGATATCTGAATGTTTGAACAACATAATGTATTGCCTCTCGATCCTATTTGTTATGTATAATAGTGACGGTTTTATCAGCTGCTAATATTTTACTAGTTTTGTTTTCCTGGATCAAGAGATCTTAATTTTATATTTCAATGCAAGTGACACTGAGTTACAACCTGCCTTGATTGGACTTAGAACTATAAAATGCATTCCATGTCTCAGGTTGACAGAAAGCAAAGTCTGTTATCATTAGATTACCTTAGTCACTTACGTATCGATTTTATAAGCTCGAGTTGAGTAGTATGAGCAACAAGTAAGGAAATAAAATTAATTCAGTTGCACACATACACTATTCCAATAGAAGATTTTAACGAATCAATAACCAACACGTTGTTTTAAGTTTCTGAATCATTTGTTAAACGGAGTAGTAAGTTTTAAACAACAAAACAATACCAGGACACATTGAAACAAGTATAATTATTGTATTACTTTAAAAAGAAAACAATTTAAGAAGCAAGGGATGCTAATATTTCGCGTGTTAATACAGTGCCTTCAACCTCTTTATATAACTTTGGATGCTCTAATTATAAGGCACATGTAGTCGTAGGATTAGAAGAAGACCGAGAGAAGGAGAAACAGCTGTAATTTTAAAAGTAGTCGTTGTCGTAAAAGAACCTTTTAGTGTAGCATCATAATAATAGCAACTGCAGTCGCCTTCATCATCTTTCCTGTCGTTGTCCTTTTGCCCTAAGAAATCATTCAAAGTCATTCTGAATTACATAACTGGCACATCACGACATTCAGGACTTTTCGAATTCATTCGGAACATTCTATACTTTTGGACTTGGGATGGAATATTTAGGAGTATTTGGGATTTAATTCACAATACTGTAAGTGTCTCTTAAAGTTTCATTTTGTATTCAAATGAAATAAATTATTTGTTGATTTTATTAAATTTGTTGGTTTTGCTTCTTTCTGTTACATAGGTTAAGATGTAGAGTCCTAAAAGCTGTAAGCTAACAGTCTGTTTCGACAGCTCATTAAGTACTAGTTTTTGAGAGGTTTCTTTCTCATGACGGTTGTAAAAGTATGCATTGTGTTACGTGTAGGCTCGTACAAAAATAACAAGAGAAAAGAGTGAAGCCAACAAGCTTTGTTTATTTTAACAACATAATTTATTTCCCTAGAAAATAATGTAAAAATTGGAAATAGGACTTACGGTTTGTGAATATAATCCAAAATTTAATCCTAAGATTGAAAAATACAAGTCCTATCACTAAACAGTGTCTAATAGAATCCGGGTTCGAATCTCGATGATGTTCTAATATGGATGGCGATGACGTCAGATTAGGTCGTTGTACTGGTGGCAACAGATCCTCAATTGAATCACAGTTTATAATGTTTCCGTATAGAAGTCCAGAATAAATTTCCACTGATTTTCTTTCTCCCAGAGCTTTTTATAAAAAAGTACACTTGTTTGGTTTTCTAGAGAATAAATTATTAAATCCAAAAAACAGATGAAAAACAAACAATCTGGCAATAACAATTAGAAACACCTTGTTGCTTCAAAGTGTTAAGAACGACTGGTTAAAACTACTAGAAAGTGTCAGTTTAAAGCCGCGATTTTAGATCACATGGTACTTCACGCGATAGGCTACGTGATTTTCTAATTTGAACATCACAATAACAAAAATGACAATTGTCACGTACCTAGAATAGCCCTATCTAAGAACCAAATTCTCACGCTGAAAATATATTTATAAAAAAAAAGACTGTTTACAGTTCAGCTAATATGCGGGCCGAAATGACCTTGGCAATAACCAATCGTATTCACTCAATGTTTACAAAAACTATGAGCTAAAAATAGTGCTGAAGTAACGTTACGATCTAATCGGGTCAAGCCAATTTTCGGAAAAGAGACTTAAATCCAATGAAAATTATCATTACAATAAAATATAATGACACAAAAATAAAATGAAAAAGAATTTTAAAACTAACACGCAAGTAATTTAATTACATATACGTAACAATTGAAAATTAAATCTGACTGCGCCTATTTGTTAGCATAGCATTCCATGTGCGACAAAAGTTTTTACAATAACGTCTGTTGAAAGGTAGTAGAATTCTCTATATGTGTAAAGACAACTCCCATAAACCGAGAAGTTTAGACAAATTGCCAGAACCGGCAGAGTCATCCCATGAAAACTTTATCCAAAAAGAGACTTTTAAAACGAAGAAAATGCTATGCTACGCATCTCGTTTGTGTAAAATTCATTGTATGTGTCCACCACAAAACTCCGGCCCTCTTTGAACTCGTGATTAACAACTGGACTCAGATTAAAATTATTACTTCCGGCTGTGTACCTCCGAATGTAATCCAAATCTATTTTTTGAGCAATTTTACTGTCCCGTTTTGGTGATGATACATGAGTTAGATTTATTGATTATTGGTATTGATCTGAATGAAATTGTTTGTTCTTTAGAATATGAGCATTATGGTATGGTTGACAGTGTATTTTGCAAGACTGCATAATGAGTAAGAAGCACTGTGGATGGTTCGGAAGTATAACATTTGACCCACTGCACGTTGTTTTGTTTACAGGCCAGCTTCTCAAAAAATGCCGGATAAGCTACGAAAAGAACATCACGGTCAATTCATCTTTCAATACCTGTTCGATTAACATGTGCTTTAGTAGGAGTTAGACACATTAAAATGTTCAGTAACGACAATTTATAGGAAATCTAATTGTGATCTGAGAAATATCAATGTCTTGTGCCTTAAAAATTTAAATTAAAATCTCAAGTTTAATATCAAAGTTAGACATGTGAAAGTTTGTAATTTTGTTTATATTGACTTTAAAGTTGTACGATGAGACAAAGAATTTAAAAAATTCAAAGTTTTTGTTTTTAGTAAAAATGAAATTTTTTTAAATTTTGCAAATATGCTCATATTTAAAGCCTCTGTGGGTTTGAAACTCTAAAATATCATAAAATGTTAGTTCCATCATGAATTTGGTTGTGTATGGTTATATGATTTATTTTAATATTTTGACGTTACATTTTAATAATTGGTAAATGACACTTAAACTACACCAGAAATGTTTCAACTGATCACTGTAATTAGGTTTGAAAAGTGATCTTTTCACTACTTGCAGTTTGTCCCACATGTAGAAATCTGCATCCTTACTGACAAATATTTGGGATAAGACTTTCGTATTAAATTGATGATATAGAATCTAATTGTACCTATAGCTCATCTGTGAAGTACAAAATTGTTTGTATGCAATTGTTATTTCCATTTTAATTTAGCTTATGTTCATGGTAATATCTTTTAATTTAATCCAGAACGCCCTTGAACGAATTCACAATAATCCCCAAGTAGTGATTTAGTCCAAAATGTCAATAAGCACTTTTGAATTCTAATAAATAATTCCTCTCAAATTATATCTGAACACAACTAACAAAGATTCTAGAAAAGGGAAAATATAATTTTGTTTATCAGAACCTTAAATAAAAATCTAAGACACAATAAGGTCACCAGGATGTATGTCATAAATTTGCTTGTAGAACCTTCTAAGGTCAAAAGGACATGTCAACATGTTTACAAATAGTATCTTAAGGTACAACCCATAACCATGGACAAACGTTGGCTATCCTAACATTTGTTTACAAACCACCATTAGCTTAAACTACAATTTACAATCATTAATAAAGGTTAAACGCACAACATAGGTATATATTAGAACATGGTTACTTAAATTACATGTATACTGGTTATGTACTAATTATTGCACCAATGATCACACCCCGCCATCTTCACACTGGCTTATACATTGAGACATTTAGTGTTCCGAATTAGTTTCTTGGCTTGTAAATGGTTGAACGTACTCTGATAAACATACTTCTAGAAAACTCATGTATGTTTGGAATTAATAGTTACTTTAATTCATGTCTCTTGCGTCAAATGTTTGAATGTCACTATGCCAAATGTAATATTTTCCCCTGTGCTTGGACCCTTAATGTCACTATGCCAAATGTAATATTTCCCCCTGTGCTTGAACCCTTAATGTCATTTTCTAATCCCTATATATAGTTCTGTATCTAGCAAATATTTTCACTTGATTTATTTACATCTTACTGGTATGTAAGATTAAATTAAAAAATGTTACATCTCATCAGGCCTAGTCTTGTATTTGGGACAGGGTGGAAATGTTGGATTAGCTTGGAAGTTCACCAGCAGTCAGATGGTGATACCAAGGTTTCATTAAGACATGTCCAATGTACCAACAACGAATTACCAGGATTAGTTCGTACTACCACATTGATATATAGTACCTGCAGACATGGCTTAGGTCTTCATGAGAGTGATCAGCACTACTTCTCTGACATAGTTACACTTTCTAACTGAAGAGCTGGCTTGCAAAAAAGAAATCAAATGCACTGAGTACATATTGTGGAAAATGGTGCCTTCCGTCATAAGAGTTAGTGTTTGAATGCAATTGATTTCCTTGGAATTGCTTTTACAACAAATTGTTTTGTCACACTTACACAACAATTTTTATGTGCACCAGCTTATATGATTTTGTTTCTTTCTCTTTTATATTTACAATGGATAAATGTTTATGCAAGTTGAAAATGTGATGCCAAAGGTAAAATGTGAAATTTTGGACCCATTAGATTCACAAATATGCAAACTATTGTTAAATAGCATGGAAAGGCGCAATCAAAATTAAACGTGGGCATCTTTTTTGTGCATTTATTCAATAATTTTGGTCTGTTGGTGGTTATGGTACCCCATGCTGATAGGAAGATTAAGGTTTTCTTGTCGTTGGTCAAAGAACGTCTATGGAACAAGTGTATTCAAAATTTGTGATCTAGAATCAGAGAATCTTTAAAAGCTATATTCTATTGAAATTTACTATTGAATTTTGGCTATTTGAACTATTTGGATACAGAATAGTTAACACTCAGTCAAATCTAAGGATGATGGAAGAGACCAGAGTAAAACCCACGAGATAAAAGGACCAGAATTGCTTGTCATGTGCTGGAAGATGAGTATCACATTGCATTTAAATATCGATGTTGCATGCTGCTATGAAATAATACATTAATTATTCTATTATGACGGTCCGATTGTCTTCAAATTTTTTAAATTACTAAATTCCACGTAGTCTGCAGAGGTTAGAAATTTGAGAATTATATCCATAAAGCACCAATTAAAAGTAATAATACGATGCATGTATCTTAAATGTCCATACAAATACATGATTTTATTTATTCTTTTCTTTTTATCTATTTATTTATTGATAATTGTACTTATTATTATTATTATTATTATTATTATTATTATTATTATTACAACTTTTGCATCTACTTTATGTCCAGTCCTATCTCCCTTTCTCTGTTTACTATATACATTATTATCTCATATTTCAGGTATGATATTATATGAAAGCTTTTCTAGACACGTTATACATTAACGAAACGTTTTCAAAGATATATGTATATATTTACCGATAAACCTATTGGCTAAATGCATGTGAAATTCTTTTAACTCTTCATGGATACCTTGCAATGTACAATCATTTCACTTCCTACATAAGCAGAGTTCAATTTACAAATATCAATGAATAAATGAATGTGTCTGGCCTTGTATCGCGTTCAAAAGTTATGAGTATTCATGCACACTCACGATACAGTCTCCTAATTCCTCACACGCTCCAAGCCAAAGTATTTGCACTAACGGCCTTAAAAGGAATAAATTAGTCCGATATGTCAGAATTAAGTTGAAGAGCGACGATGCACACATAACCTCCACTGAGGAATAAGTATGTTTATTATTTGTGCTGAAACAAGAAATTGTAATTGGTGTTGCGCACAAGCATTTCTATTTTTGTACTGTTAACTGGGGAATATTTAGTCAAGCCAGCTTATATTCCTTCTTTGCTTGGAATCACGACGCTAATGAACCCCTGCAAAAAGGCTGTAATGAAACGTTACCTCCAGAGGAATATTCTAGCAGAGTTTAAGCACATGTACATGTACACTTTGCTCTAGTCTTTGTTTGACTTTGCTGTAGAGGTTTCCTTGGCCTGAACAATACTAATTTTGGAACTTCTGTGGAATGGTCCATACATAAAACATCTTGGCGTCTTCAGTAATACATTTTCAAGATATGAAATATATATATTTCCCAATATCTAAAAATAAAATTAATATTACTCTAGAGGACGCATTTCTTCATAAACAGTATAAATAAATCGTCTTGTTTTTGGTCAGTTTACATATATAGACACTTCCTTCAATGATCTTTTGATGTTAAAACATTATGTGTTATTGTGTGTTTTGTCTACTTATTCCTTTATCTGTGACATCACAGTCTTTTAAAGTTAACACAATGCATAATTTGACTTCACAGACGGTCAGTCAAGGGCAAGAAACCCTACTGAAATCAGTAGGATCTTATAATATAAAAAGAGTTTCTGTTGGAAATTAATATATGAATTTACACATGTGTGTACAAGTCTGAATAA
>JAECUM010084014.1:0-16438 GCA_016617855.1 Megalonaias nervosa | reverse complement strand
AAAAACCTCTATAGCGTGTGGATAGACTAGTACGGATAAAACTTGTACAGATGAATTCCAATCTGTCTAGAGATGACTTAGAATTTAAACAAATCAATTTGACTGTGGACTTTGACACATTCATGAGCTAGAGGTAACTGTGAATATTGTTTACAGACACCTACTTTGTCAGCTCTGGAATGCGTATCCTGTCAATACACGTTCGTATTTGTAATCGTTGGATACAGTTTGTCGAGTACAAGTTAGTAAAGTCAGTAACTACAATATATTGTGATAATATTACTGAGACACTACATAATTAAGATAATTTATCTTCGATAATTTTCCTCGAATACTTGAAGAGAGAGAGAGAAAAAAACCCCACATTAAAATTGAAATAATTTAATCGATTCAATATATTATTCTTGCTTCAATGTGCAAAGGAAGATATGTTTATTAAATCAATAATTTCCACATATACTCTATTTGTCATGCTCCCCTGGTGTGTGGTTCATTTATACAGAACTGTGTGATTTTAGTATACAAAGAAGATACAAGAAGATACAATTCAATACTGCATTTAGATTTTTTCTTTCAAATTTTTCTGCTCCTTTTAACGATATCTTGGAAATCTTTAAAACAATTACCTTTCATATTGATTAAAAAGTAAAATCTTTTCCCCGAGTATAAGAAAACTTAAGAAAAACCCAGAAAGATATAAACTTCAGCACTGACATCTTTCTGTTTATGGGTACGTCAGAGGCGAGTGCAAGGTGTACAAGAGAAATTTTGCAGTCTCCCAGATGTAGCGGCGTTTGTCAACTTATGTTTCGCAGCCTAGGATCCATGGAATATGTAATTAGCAGATGTCAATTTCTAGATTACTTATCTGTATGCCAACGCATTCGTATGCGTTATTTCACTCATTTAGTTTCTGTTAGGGATATGTTCCGAAGAACAGTCGTCTCCCATTTATAACCTTTATGACGTCTGAGACAATTGTAGCACATACACAATTTCTCCAACGGATACTATATGAAAAAAATACATGACATGCAGATAAATAATTCGGCAAACGACTTCAGCAAATGTCATATTTCCATGCACCCTTTCGTATGAAATATAATTTGGCAAGTTTGAGATTTTCATAAACCCTTTCCTATGAAATATACTTTGGAAAATCTCATATTTACATGGACCCGTTCCTATCAAATATAATTTGACAAGTTTCACATTTGCATGGACCCTTTCCAACGAAATATACTTAGGAAAGTCTCATATTTCTACGGATCCTTTCAAATGAAATATGCTTAGGCAAGTTTCACATTTCCATGGACCTTTCTTACGAAACATACTTTGGCAAATCCCACATTTCCATGGACCTTTTCCTATGAAATCTACTTTGGCAAGTCTCAGATTTCCATGGACCCTTTCCAATGAAATATACTTTGGCAAGTCTAAGATTTCCATGGACCTTGTCCTATGAAATATACTTTGGCAAGTCTCTGATTTCCATGGATCCTTTCCTTTGAAATATACTTTGGCAAGTCTAAGATCTCCATGGAACCCTTCCTTTGAAATATGCTTTAGCCAGTCTCAGATTTCCATGGACCCTTTCTTACGAATTGTACTTTGGCAAGTCCCACATTTCGATGTGCCATTGCTTTTGAAATATTATACTTTAGCAAATCTCACATTTCCATGGGACCTTGCTTATGAAATATACTTTGGCAAGTTATATTTCCTTAGATCCTTTCCTACGAAATATACTTTGACAAGTTTCACATTTCGATGGACCATTTCCTACCAAATATACTTTGGCAAGTCTCAGATTTCCATGGATCCTTTTCAGTGAAATATACTTTGGTAAGTCTAAGATTTCAATGGACCTTTTCCTATGAAATATACATTGGAAAGTCTCAGATTTCCATGGACCCTTTCCTGTGAAATATACTTTGAGAGGTATCACATCTCGATGGACGCTTGCTTATGAAATATATTTTGGCAAGTGTCAGATTTCCTTGGGCCATTGCTTATAAAATATATTTTGGCAAGTCTCAGATTTCCATGGACCCTTTCTAATAAATTATACTTTGGCAAGTCTCAGATTTCCATGGACCCTTTCTTGTGAAATATATTTTGGCAAGTCTCAGATTTCCATGGATCCTTTTTGATGAAATATGCTTTGGCACGTCTTAGATTTCCATCGGCCCTTGCTTATGAAATATACGTTGGCAAGTCTTAGATTTCTATGGATCATTTCCTATGAAATATAATTTGGTATGTCTCTGATTTCCATGGACCCTTTCCTATGAAATATACTTTGAGAAGTTTCACATTTCCATGGACCCTTCCATATGAAATATAATTTGAGAAGTGTAAGATTTCCATGGACCTTTTCATATGAAATATACTTTAGTGGGTCTCAGATTTCCATGGACCCTTTTTATGAAATATACTTGGCCCAAACAAAGTTATAATATTTTTTTGGCAATTAGCTTTAATTTCACCCGCCAGTGGACAGTCATAAGAGACTCGGACTATATGCATAAATGTAACACGCACCATCTCTCTAATATACATTCTGGTAATGCCACATAAATGTCTGGACAATACTTACATTCTGCATTTATATAAGATCAAATATAAGTACAATGAACAATGAAGGACGCTAGTAAGTATACATTAGCCAGTATCAATTCACATGCAAAATTGCAGTTTTTGAAAATACTGTCTTATTAACCAGAAAGCGAAAGAGACTGGTATCTGTCTCTATATTATTATTATTATTATTATTATTATTATTATTATTATTAGTAGTAGTAGTAGTAGCACATATTAATATTTTCAACTGTGCAAAGATCTTGTTATAAAGTTCTTGCATTTTGTACATCCATAGTATGTGTTAATTTTTATGATTATGGATTGTAAGGGTCATTTAGTAAATAACATAGTAAATAGCTAATTTTGTCCATTGTGGGTTTGTACTGAAAGATAAGGTCAGTTTGTTTGGTAAACATGTTTTCGTGGCCTTCTGACCTTTGAAGGTGCAGAAGAAGTTTTGTTGACAAATTTGATGGGATTTGAGTTCAGGTCATGGGTTTCCTTATTTGAGAAAACCAGTCTACCTAATTGCTGTTTGGTCAGCTGCTAAAGAGCCTGACTTTGTTGGCAAGTTGAAATGACCTGGAAATGAATGTTTCTCCCTCATCCTGATTCTGAAATTGTGTCTTAGTTTTCTTACTTTAGGGATGTGTACTTAAGAATTAAATATTCATATCTTAAACACCAGTCTTAGTGGAGTCAATTGTGTTCAATTATTATTTGACAGGATTTATTTATTTCAATTATTCATTAGAATTACAAGATGCTCATAAACTTTAGGACTAAGTAACTATTTTGGAATAACTGTGAATTCATTTAAATACATTTTGGGTTATATCATTGACATCAAAACTGTTAGCGCATCAAACTATTCCAGACTAGTGGCACATCAGCACAATAGGTTGGACTTCATTTGGAACACCACTGGAACTCATTTGGAATACTCGATACCTGTTGACATGTGATAGAACTTTTTGACTATTTAGGATTTCATTCACCAGACTATAAGTTATTTTTAATTTATAACTTTGTATTCTAGGGAAATAAATTATTTGTTGAATTTTACATCACTTGTTGGTTTTCGCTCTTTTCTGTTGCTTAGTTTAATATCATAGAATCGTAAAACTTTCAACAGTAAAATACTTAGCAGGATAGCATCAATCCTCTGACTACGGACAACTGTTACTGGGATTCTTGAGATTTTAAATCATTAGCCTTCAAACAGGGTATCTTTTCAGCTTCAAGTGATGTAGCTGCATTGCACTGAACAGATCCTTCCATCATTTGATGAAGGCAATGCTTCTTTTTTTGTTAATTGATTATAAAACTTCTTGACAATTAGTGTAAATAATGCAAGTAGTGTAAATAATCCAACTTTTCTGGACAAATTGCTCATACAGTGCTATCAATCTCAGTACATACAGCTGCACTAATAGTTGTGCTTCCAGTCTGTTTTCCATGTCATCAAAAACTTGATTTAGTTCACTATAGTCTTTGAGTTGGCAATATTTTCAAGCCGTCAACCTGTTTCATCTGTAGTAGGACCATAATTAGGAGTTATGTTTGTCATCACGTTTGCTTTTTAATAAAAGAAGGATTTGCAAATGCACAAATCAAATTAGACAATGGAGTGTGTCTTTTGACACCCACGCAGGCCAAACTGAGGTCATATGCCTTGGTGTGTCCTTTGATGATACCCTTCCAAGCCAACCTGGGGTCATCTGCTTTGGTGTGTCCTTTTGACACTCGCTCAGGTCAGACTGGGGTTGTATGCCTTGGTGTGCTTGGGTATGACACTTAGCTTTCCGTTCCTTAGCATTCTAAAGCTAAGTATGTGTTAGAAATGCTGCTGAAACCAACCACAAAGATATTATTGGCAAGGTCAGATAATCCAACTACAAGAAAAGACTATATGGTGCAAGGCAATGGGAATTAAGTGCTCTGCCCAGATACAAAAACAAAAACAAAAAGAAGGCAGCATCTACTGCTGGTGAAGTTTTAATCTCTGGCTACACAACTCAAAGCTCCGAGCCCAGCCATGGAAGGTCTGACTGCTGAATGTCACCACCAAGCCTGAAGGTACAGTAGGCAGAACAATAGGATTCCTTACATCTGATTGTTGTACAGACTATCCACTGATTCTGCAGATTTTTCTCTATTGAATCTGTCACTGACATCGTCCATAGCTGTCTTCCATCAGCTGATTTCATTCAGCCTTTGGATCAGGTGTCGTCATGCTCAGTACATATACTGGCCAGTCCATGCATTCAGGAACAGTAAGCAGGAGCAGCAGGGAGGGCGGATCCTACGGCCTCGTTTTGGTATTTATTTTGTAAAATCAATGCTTCTACGCTAATTTGTCCGCTATTGTGATGCGCTACTGGGTATATAAATTTCCATAGACTGTTTGGTTATTGATTTCGATACAGTTATTCCGTCAATCCGCCCTCCCTGCTGCTATGGGAACCCAAATCCTCCAACCGAAGTGAAATCAAATGCTTGAACGAGGGAGGGGTGGACCCTACAACGTCATATAAGGTAGTGAAATCGAATGCTTGTACAGCGAGCGAAACGCTGTGGTCCCTGCAGCACTAACATAGTGCCTGCTGCTCTGGTATTATGTACAGATATAGGTTAAATATTTTCCGCAGACCGACGGTGAGAGCCAGCCAGTTTTAAGTTAGTTTGTTGTTGTTGTTATGTGTGTCAATTGGGGGGGGGGGGGCAGGAGGCGACAACTCCTCCGGCCTTAAACTTTAAGTGCTTTTTTGGTTGGGCTTGCTGTAGCGATGACGATTGAGTGAGTATGTGGGGAGTAAAAATATGTGGTTTGCTGTCTCAACCAAACATTTTATCGAGATCAATGCGATAACTCGATCTGGCGTCATGTAAATTTATCGTGACAAATCCATGCTGGATCGCTTGAGCTTGTGAGAAAGAAGTTTTTAAATTTGTTTATATCCATGTCACCGGAGACCAATTCTGATGAATATTTCGTAGCGTGTGTGTATCAACCCCATTAAATACCGCCAAAAGGTTGCAGTTATCTCTGATGACTTTAAGTATTTGAGTATATCGCTGAGTAACATAAATTACATTCGTGTTTTTATGTCTGCCTCGAGAATATGTTCGAGCTGGATTTGCTTGTTTGTCTAACATCATGTCGTCGTACACTACCAAATTATTGACATCCCCGCCAAGATCGTCGACCGACCGAGCCTCATTGATATCAGTAATAAAGTCAATAATATCATCCCCAGCCAATTTATGAGCTGCAATCTCCCTTTGCTTTATCATTAAAATCCCTCAACGCACTGTAGCATCGTTGGGCATCCAATGACGGTGTCACTAAATATAACTTATCCCACTTAGGCCATCTCATTATCATGTTGAATAGCTGTTGAGTCTTTCCAGAGCCAGATGGCCCAATAATAATTGCTCGAATAGAGTTTGGTAATGCTGGATGGTGCTTGTGGGGTTCTATTTTTCGAGTCGCTGAGAAGTCAATGACATCCATCTTAATAACAAATATAACGAATAATATGAATTTATATTGTGTTCGGTGCAAGGGATTTACTGATACCAGTGAATTTACAACAATAACGACAAGGAATAAAAGGCGTGCACTTACCGGCAAGTGTGTGAAATGTGGCACAAAAAATACAAGTTTATTTCGTCTCGTGAGAAGTTAGGCGGTCATATCTCTGCTTTACTTGGAAAATTACCAGGGACCCCATTGGCTAAGTATCCTGGCGAAAAACATCTTCCTGGGTATAATTATTGTGGCCCTGGAACCCAACTTAATATTCGACTCGATGAGCGAAATCATCCCAAACCAGGAGAGTCTCCTGGGACTGCAATTGATCAGGCGTGTCATGTTCATGATGTTGCGTATAAAAGTCCAGATTTACAACAACGACATATCGCAGATGTGAAGTTGATACACACGCTAAAGTCAGTAAAATATAAAAATCTGCGAGAATCATTAGATAATTTGCTGATAAGATCTGCGATTAAAAGCAAATTAGTGTTAGGGGCTGGGTAATTAATTAGTCGATAATTATTATCATAATGGAGTCAATTTATTATAGCCCAAAGGGATACTGGAGGGGTAGGGCTGCTATTAGTAAACTTGCTGATGCTGCAGCTGTTACACGTGCTGTTGCTGCAGATTGGTTAGCACGACAGGCAATGTGGCAAATTTATCTGCCACCCCCTAAACAAATTCCATATGGACATTTTGATGTCCGTACCCTCAATGAAGTTCATCAGACATACTTTGTTTTTACCTCATGATACTATTAAAACACGTAGAAGTCATCTATCCGCTGACGAATCATGCACATACAAATGTGCACTAACGTTGTTGACGTTGTAAATAGATACAAAGAAGCTCAGCCATTATCAGTTAAAACAGCAACCGAAGTTGCGTCTTCGTTTGAATGAATTTATCGACGAGGTCCCTTGCTATGGCCAGTTACTATAGGTTGATCCTGGCTAAGAATTTCTTTGTGCAGTAACATGGATGATGAAAGAACATAACGTCAAAATCAGACGAGGACACACTGCGTTACATCGTGATCAGGCAATCGTTGAACGATTTAATCGAATACTTGCTGAGCGATTATTTGGATATCAATACGCTCAAGAATTTCCACAAACGTATGATCATGTGAATGGGTTAAAAGACTGCCAAGTGTGAAAGCCTCATTAAATAATGTAATTTCTATGAAACCCATCAATGCAATCACGAAAAATCGCATACCAGTACAACGACATGAACATTTCTCAAAACAACCATTACTAGGTAATGTGGGGCTGGTGAGCCTGAAGGAGGGTGTAAAAAAAAAAAGAGCAACTGATCCAGCCTGGAGTGTAACCGCACATACAATTTCCAGCGTGGTAAGATCCACGGGAAGACCTGCAATCTACAGATTAGATTCAACAAATCATCAACGTGGATTTGTCCGTGAACAATTACAAGTAATTCCTGAAGATACCCAATTACCACCGCCTTCCCGAAAGTGAAGGTTCACTGACCCCCCTCCTCCAAAATGTTAGCGCCCCCTACGTCGATTACACTCAAGACAGGTCAGCATCACATTTTCGCATGTATGGCCACCACTACTATTATTTCTATCCACGGTAAATTGTCTTGGATTATTATTCGAATACTGCTGCCATACCATTACTGCGTTACAGCTCGCACAGTGATTATTTTGTTGTTGTCCTAGCGTCATGATCGTCGACACATCAAGATCAAACTCGCATTTGTTTCGTTTTGTCACATCGCTGATACCCAGCTAATTATTTCCTTATTATATTATCGCCGTTGCCCCGAGTTTGATCCTTGTCCACTTTGGTGCAGTTATCGTTGGATTTATCCTGAATAAATTCAGGGATAACTTTCCGTAGTTGAGATATTTTAGTAACTCTTTATACTGCTAAATAAACTAAATTTGACCATTCGATTCGGTCATCGATAATCCAAATCGTAGTATCCGAAATAGTTAACCCCTGGGATGAATGAATAGTTATAACATATCCTAGGGTCCAGCACGATGCTGCAGCCACTAGTGCTTTCTCAACCACATCCACATCGACGACAACAATGTCATTCAATAAAAGTTTTTGTTTCTCATGGGTTCCAGGAATCGATACATCAATATTTTGTTTACGTGTATCTGCTTCGCAGTAACATAATGGGACACGTAGACCTGGATATTTCTCTCGATGAAGCAGGAATAATCGCTGCTGAAGTGAATCATAAGCACATTTTCTTGATGCAACTATCAGGTCACAAGGATGCCATAACTTCCAAAAATCCTCGTTCGTTGTTTCTGGAATTACTTGACGCATTATCGAGCACTGGACGCTATTCGGTTGTAGTCGTATTAATGTTTTAAATTCTTTCAACGACTCATCGATTGCCCTGTGGTCCTCGAGCATTTCCTCGTAATAATCGACATATTCTTTTAACTAGCAGTGTGAGGATTCGCCGACAAAGGGTGTGGGTTGGCCGTGATCGCCGCACATAACCACGGTTGTATTTTTCGTCAACAACCATGGAAGAAACAGTTTTAACACGTCTACAGATATCGTGCAAATCTCATCCCAGACAATAATCTTAGGGATATGTTTCTGACCCATTCGTTCTGGGGTCCATGCATTTCCCTTCCATCGAAAGAAACTGTGATAGGTATGTGACTTAACCCTCATTGTATCATCTCTTTGGCGAGCCGGTGAGTCGGAGTCAGCACAACCATATCATTGTTTTTGCAGAACTCCGGTGGGTTTAGGAATAAATTTTTTGCACGTGTTGTTTTACCGGAACCGCCAGGTCCACTAAGATCAACAGTTTTATGCCTAGCAACAGGATCATTTACAGATGGCGCTGATGACGGTTGTGACAACTGTGAGTTCCTGTAATATTCAGGTAGCACCTTATAATCTGCAGATTCAGAATAATCAAGTATCGTCTCATTCTTGACTCGCCAACTACCCAATCGAACACTAGCGTTCTCAGGAGCATCTCCTGTACTTATATCACATTCATCTTACAGTCCAATATTTGTTTTATCGCTATAAAATGAATCTGTGGCGACTCTGACCGCTGTATCAGGAAATCTGTTGATCATTAATATTAGATTTATGGAAACATACTCTAGCATCGAAGATCTTAAATGAGTATATTGCGGCGAATTTCCATCTTAATAACACACAATTGTACCCAGATTGGTTCCATCGTTCAAGAATACACTCTCTGTATACGCAAGCATGCCTTTGCTCTTTGTGTCTTTGATTATAAGGCTTTTAGTGAAAACACGATGTTGATATGACCATCAAATGTAGGTCTGGAGTAGTGACATGATTTTCATGATTGCCACTGTGCTGGCATTATTGGATGTATGAGCAGCATCATTTTCATGTAGGGCCAGCTTGATCATAGGATGAATGTGTATATAGTTTCATGGCAATCCCGCAAGTAGTTTCGCAATAACAACCTTGTGCTGACAATGGACAGTCGTTGGACGACAGGTGGCAGGCCATCCCACACGATCTTTTGGTTAATGACCAGTAGAGCTACCCCCCCCCCCATCTATTACATATCCTTTCGTCGCATATGGCTGATCAGGCATTCCATACAGATGTTCAATCTAATTTCGTATTGCACACCTAAAATTTCCATATAACACACCCAGCCTGGAACTACTTTTACAAATTAAAGTATTCAGTTATGGTCCAATTAGAAAATATTGGAAACGGACTTTATTTCTACATTTAAAACAATCGAATTAAAATCAGATCTCCACTGTCAAACCTAAGGCCTGGCAGTGACCGCTTAGGGGTCATCTTCTCGTGACCACTGAATTAGCCAATGGAAATGCAGCTTTTGGAACCTTGAAAGTGAATCAAATCGTTCAGCACACATTTTCGCCCTTCTTTCATACTATTCAGTCTCCCAAAGATGAAGATTAAGACTTCATGTGACTGGCTGACAAAATTAGCAAGTATGGTAATAACATGGGTCACCAGAACATGGCCCTTAATCGGTCGCTCTCAGATCTTCATGTAGGACAGTGGAGATTTGATTTTAATCTGATTGACATTTTAAATTATTAAAAAAGTAATTTCAAGACATGCATTCATATTGGTAGAAATGGACGCTTTTACCTCTGGGATAATAGGGGTGTACCATAGGCAGTGATGAGCAGTTTATGGGCGTTTCATGGTATTTGCCATTGAGAAATTAGAGTTGAGGTTGACGACAATATTTTGGACAATGTTTGACGACGAGTTCTCTGATGAAGCTGGTATGCAAAGTGACACCAAACATGTGCATGAGAGAGAGAGAGAGCTCGAGCTCTAACCACTAGGCCACCGGAGCGGTATAAGATAGAAATCTTGTACTGAAAGCTTAAAATAATCCAGACATAGTAAAAAGGATTCAGTAGTCATGACAAGATTCAGGCATGGTTAGAAATGCCTCCACGTTCGGAGACAACGTTACCCTATGTTTAGTTTGACACTTAAATTACTGCCTGCCTGGTAATTTTAATGAAACTGGATAGTTTTACCATGAACAACATACTCTTAATATTTACAACACAGCTATAACCAGATACTCTTAACATTTACAACACAGCTATAACCAGATAATTATGAGGCAGCATTTGAACTTCAAATGAGTTTGCTAATTGCAACAAAGTACTCAATTCCAGGCAGGTGGGTCTTAGAAGCCCGAGGAAACAAATTTCTGAACCATGCACCCGTTGATCTCCTTCCCATCCACAGCAATGATGGCACAGAGAGGCGACATTCCACGATGTAAATCATCTAAAATACCAAACTTACTCAAAATCCACTTCAGCTTTAGCTTTTTAATAGTTTCATTAAGGAGCAAGTTTAAATGGAGGAACATTCAATTTGTCTATTAATATTACTGAGGAATCAAATTGGTTTAGTAAATCCGAGGATAAGACACAAACATCTGCAACATAAATATAGACTTATCGGAGAGCAGCTTATTTGGATTGTGATGTAAATTTAGAAGCACTATGTTTTGTTACAAATTTCTTGAGAAACTGTCATCACTGGACACACTCAGGAAAGTGTATGTTTGCTTGCATTTTAAATTCTTGTGACTGTACAAGCAGAAAATAAAGAGAAGAAAACAGAACAATATTGTTTAGAACTTTCTTTCTAAAAATATCCAAATGAAATTAAAAATCTGGTCCATGTGTTAGAAAGGTACTGAATCGTTATTTTCTCTCAAATATTGATATTTAAATTATCTCCTTTAAGGTCAATGCATCAATAAATTTCTTGTATTAAATGAAAATATAAAAATAGAGTTTGAAAGTACTGCAGACTGAATGTATTTAATTATGGTTAGTCTGTGAAATTTGACCTGAAATTTGCAAGGCAGTAGAGCATGTGTATTCAGTAAGCAGTGTGTAACACAATGGATAACATGTCCAAAACCTATGTTCTTTTGAGAAGTAAGCAAAATATTCACATATGACTGCAGTCAAAATTTAAATGTCCCCTGCAACATTTTTAAAAATTCAAAACTAAAGAGTAAATCACCATATGGGCAATGCAGACAGACTCAAGACACAATTGCACATTATATACACCTGGGCATATCCCCGATTACGTACATGTTGGTTTTTCGTAAGATTGTACAATATCTTTCATAAAATGTCAAATGCCTAATTCAATTTTTTAAAGTACACATTAAAAAATTGAAAAGTACGTGCGAATGAAAAGGAGGATTTATAATACATACAAATCCACACAAAGTGCTTTGTTCCGAGTTGGGGGAAAGAACTTGACTCGATACGGCGTAAGAAAATGAGTCTCAGCCGGATGGCCTGAACATATTCCTCTGCCATATCAAATTTGTTCTCTCTGCCAACTTGGAACGAAACATACATGCAGTTTTGTCAACATATCATTTAGTCTTTACAACAATGTTAACAAACTTGTTTTGTATCAATCCACATCAAGTGTGAAGACTGAATAGAGGCTTAATTAGTCAAAGCTGCATATCACTATGACAACCAAATAATAATAATAATGAAGCAGAAACTCCCACGGCTACACTACCCCGAGTCTCGCTACCTCGGATTCTTTAGGATAGGTCTTTGTATTTGGAGTGATAGCCCGCTGAATCTGTCTGAGGACTGGTGATCCAGTCGCTGGCTCACTGAGTCGTCAACTGGGTATACTGTCGTCGCCGACTGTGTCGTCAACTGAGTCGTAGTCTGGGTGGCCGGGTCGCCGACTTGGATGCAGAATCGCCGACTGGGTCGCAGAGCCGTCGTCTGTATCGCTGACTTGGTCGCAGAGTGGCCGACTTTCGCAGAGTCGCCGACTTGGTCGCAGAGTCGTTGACTGTGTCGCCGACAAGGTTGTGGTCGCGCGTCGTTATTCTTTAATCAAGATCGATGGAGAGAGAGAGAGAGAGAGAGAGAGAGAGAGAGAGAGAGAGAGAGAGAGAGAGGGGAAAAGTGCGAAATGATGGGAGAAGAGATATCTTCAGTAAAAATGTGTACTGTCGAAAGCTTTCCGCGTTTCTTGGACGAGCCTTGTGGCGCCTGTATCCTGGACGACGAAAGACCTTGTCCCTACACTATTTAAATTCCCCTGCCTGGGCCTTTCCTGTCCGGCGAACAACGACCAAATGTGCTTGCTCCGGCGGGGTAGTCATATTGCTTCACTTGCAAGAGGACGTCTCCACACAATACTGCTTCATAACACACCACCATTGCAGCCAGAGTTGGCCAGAGTTGGCCATATATATATATATATATATATATATATATATATATATATATATATATACACATACACACACCCCAGGCGGAATCATGTGACCCGAACTAAGACGGTAGACGGCGCAACAAGAGCTCGCTAATATTTAAAATCAAACATAAACTTTAATGAAACGAAAATTGGATGATATGAAATGAAAATTACTGTCCATGGGGTTTTTCTCATTACAATAATAACAATACTCACAATAAGAATAGAGAGAGTCTCTCTTAATATTAAAAGAGGCAAGTGACCTCTTCCTGGAAAAGTATTAGAAGCTTGCCAAGTGGGTTCAACAAAGTAACCCACAGTAGGAAATGCTTTTCATTTTATTATCGACCACGTTCATCACCACCCCATTATCATACCGATCGTCATCATCATCTTGTTATTATTATTGTAAGCAATAGTAGCTTTTTAATGGAATGCCTATAAGTCATCCTTGGGATTTTACATAGGAGCCTGCTTTCTTGACCATGAGACACCACCGAGTAAAGAGTATCTGCTATTGTTGTTGTTGTCAATTTAATGCCATTTTTACAGCACAATAGTCAATACATGGCAGGCAGTATAAATGGTGGAGGAAAAACCCAGAACCCCCCCCCCAGTATAAGTCACTGACCCATGGGAAGATACTGACAAGCTTTCTCATATACCCACATTAGCTAAGACTGAGACTTGAAACTATGTGGACTAGGTGAGATAGCAGTGATCAGTAAAGGTGAATATATTTTTTACCACTTGGACACCTGAAGAATATCAGCCTAACTTGAGACTACATCACTTAACCAGTCATAACTGTTAAGTTTTTCCATCTCAACAAATAACATGAGGTGCTCACTTAAATAATAAAACAATTCCATTCTGTTTCTTCACTGGAAACATGATGCTCAAAGGATCTTTATTTTTTACATTACAAATTAGCTAATGGTATGCCTCAGTATCAAATCTTGAGATATTTTTAAAGCTAATATAAGCAAACATTTACAATCTCTAAAATATAGAACAAAGTTTATGATATTTCTTTTTGAGTTGATTCAACTATGTCTTCTTTCTATCAAATGGGTCAGACCAAACCTTGAGACCTGCAAAGACATGAATTGGACATCAGGTTTTATATTCAGCCAAAACCCTAATAAAAATAACTCAATAAAACAATAAAGAAAACAACAAACACAAACACAGCATAAAAAAGTTGGATAAATACACAACAAACTGTACTGTTAAACATGGTTGCAATGTTTACAAAAAAATTCTAAACATGTACATAAATGATGCCTTATTAACTGAAACAATTAGAAAGCCAACCTTTCCCCCTACTTTAAGGTTAGCTTACTGAACAACTGACAGCTATTATACTGTGCATGCTGTACTGTGGTCATGTTGAGATTGTTTCTTTTGTTGTACATATTTTGCCTTTATTATGACAGGGTTTAGTATGGTATTGTGTCCTATGGTCGTGGATAAGCATTTCAAATGCTAGGATGATCAAGGTTCAGAACTCACAAAAATACATGCGTAAACAGAAGATGCTCATTGCTGAACTTGTATGAACTATTGCTAAGATGAACTTTGACTGCTGATTTGATCTGAATCAAAGGCCGCAACACAAAGAAACATGCGCAGAATGTGCATATCCATGAAGGCAAAGGCCTCAGCACAAAGAAACATGCACAGAATGTGCACATCAATGAACACAAAGGCCATAGCACAATGAAACATGCACAGAACGTGCTTATCAATGAATGCAAAGGCCACAGCACAAAGAAACATGCACAGAATGTGCACATCAATAAACACCGTGGCCATAGCACAATGAAACATGCACAGAATGTGCTCATGAATGAATGCAAAGGCCATAACACAATGAGACATCCACAGAAAGTGCACATCACTGAATACAAAGGACAAAACACAAATAAACATACACAGAATGTGTGTATCACTGACTACTAAGGACATAACACAAAGAAACATGCACAAATTTTGCTCATCAATGAATGTAAAAGCTACAGCAGAAGAAACATGTACAGAATGTTCTTGTTCGTCTGTCAAGTTGACGAAGACCACTTTCGTCATCCGAGGGTTTGAGGGGCTGGTTCTGTTCTGTGCATGCGCAGGTGGCTGATGAGGCCAATCCTTGCACGGAAGGTTCGGTTGCAGAAGGGACAAGGGATGAGTGGGACATCTCCAGGAGGGTTGATGGCACGCGCTTTTCTGGCTTGCCTCTTCAGCTCTGCAGCTGCTGTTCTGCTAGATTCGCACAACTTGGAGCCTTTGTGGACGTAGGAACGCCAAGTGACTCGATCGCTGGCTGTTTGCTCCCATGAATCAGGATTTATGTTGAACGCTTTCAATGCAGCTTTCAGATTGTCTTTGAAGCATTTCTTCTGACCTCCGTGCAATCGCTGTCCTTGCTGTAGCTCACCATAGAAGAGTCTCTTAGGCAGCTGGTGGTCTGGCATGCGTACAACATGTCCCGCCCAATGATGGTGTGGATGCTGGGGAGACCTGCTTGGGCGAGTACCTTGGTGTCTGGAACCTTGTCCTGCCACTTGATGTTGATGATTTTCCTGAGACTTGTGGTGTGAAAGTGGTACAGCTTCCTGGCATGGCGTTGATACACCATCCACGTTTCACATGTGTAATGTAGTGTGGGGAGCACAACTGCCCTGTAGACATTTAGTTTGGTTGTGATGCTGATGCCTCTTCTATTCCAGACATTGACATACAGTCTGCCAAAGGCTGCGCTGGCTCTGGCAATGCGGAGATTCACCTCGTCGTCAGTGGTGACACTATGTGACAGTGTGCTGCAAAGATAGGGAAGCGGTTCACTACGTTGAGTTTTTGGCTGTTGACGGTGATGTTGGGCTCAACATAGGGATTTCCAGGGGCCGGCTGATGCAGGACTTCAGTCTTCTTTGTACTGATGGTGAGACCAAAGCTTGTGCAGGAGCTGAAGAACTTGTCAATGCCGCATTGCAGGTCGGCTTCTGAGCCAGCGTTGAGGACGCAGTCATCAGCAAATAAGAACTCCATGATGGTGTCTGTCATAACCTTGGTTTTCGCTTGAAGCCTCCTGGTGTTGAACAGATTGTACAGAATGTACTCATCAATGAACATACAGGCCACAGCACAAAGAAACATGCACAGAATGTACTCATCAATGAACACACAGGCCATAACACAAAGAAACATGTACAGAATGTACTCATCAATGAACACACAGGCCATAACACAAAGAAACATGTACAGAATGTACTCATCAATGAACACACAGGCCACAGCACAAAGAAACATGCACAGAATGTACTCATCAATGAACACACAGGCCACAGCTTAAGAAACATGCACAGAACGTACTCATCAATGAAATATCTGCAATTATTTGAGATGAACCTTCACTCCAATGTTGGCTGAAATCTAACATGGTTCATACAAAATTCTAAAGACCAAATCTGAAGACTTTGCATGGGCTTGTAATAATTTTACCCAGGTCTTGCTTTAATTAACTTATTGACATTTAATGTTTAGT
>JAECUM010084011.1:0-11645 GCA_016617855.1 Megalonaias nervosa | reverse complement strand
GGATCGAACCCACGACCTCCCGCATCCGAGGCGGACGCTCTAACCACTAAGCCACCGGAGCGGTCCATATCAATACAGATTATTGCTATCTAGATAGGATATACAGCTTGATGGAGCTGTATTATCATAGTCGGGTAGATATTTATTATTAGCCCTGGCATACGTTTTTGTTATGATTCTTATTCCGTTTCGGATTCCACGTTCTATAAAGTTGAACAGATCCGGGTCTGTTAGCAGCTCCAGTTTTAATTTACTGTGTTCCAGTAATGCGTACCAATTTAATCCGGGTGCCGAATAGTATTACGCAGGGTCGAGTCCGTATTTATCAGAGCTGACGTCTTTGAAATGTTCAAATTCGTCCGCGAGTAACAGAACGTCTGTGATAAGATACAACTCATGATAATCACTTAAGTTTGTGAAGAAGAACGAATCGCAAATTGAATTCGCATTGGCATAATTATCATCATTACTACTTTCGAGATTTAATCTAGATAAGAATTTATCTTTGTCAGATAGGCACAGTTCATCAAATCTGTCCAATCGTCTAGATACTCGTAGGGAAAAATTCCTTTTGGTATCAACAAATTGCCAGCAGATTCACCGAAATGTTCAATCAAATTATACAATTGACTACGGCCTCGCACAAGCTCGTCTAGCGATGCTGCCATAAACTGCAGACTATCAATTAATCTCAACTTGCCTAGTGTCACTGACATATACTTTTCAGTATCATTTGGGATGCACTTTATTTTATTGTTGTTATTAATTTTTAGGCGGTTTATTATATCCATTTTACCGAATGTTTCAACTATAATATGAGCGTCATATCCTCTGAAATTATGAAATACAACAGGAACAAAATCCAGTGCGGTATATTTTAAGTTACATATATCATGTGCCATTCAATGATATTTTCCAGCAATATGGCAGCGATCTTTTACTTTATCTTGAGGCAAAAGCGCGCCCTCACAAATATAGCATTCAGCTTCTTCTTTCACTGTCAGTGGTTTCATTTTTTTTTTTTGTCTTAGTGAATAATGTCATGATGAGATCAATATAATCGATAAGGATTCTTTACAACCAGACAGTTGGTTCCTTTCCACTGTAAATCTTTACTGGTTTTGAAAAAGATTTATCAACTGTACACACGATTTTATACGCCACTCCACAGGGTATATTTTCATGTATTTTCCATGTCGAAGATTTTTTATCAGTGTTATTTTCTACTCATTGACTAGAACTAAAATAGACTCGAAATCTGCATATACTATAAAAGGTACTTTCATCTTGTGTCTGTAATTAGTAAATTGTAAAAAAAAAATTATTTTTGCCAGGCATAGAGATTTTCTGAATATTAGAGCAATATTCAAAGTGTCGATAAAGTACATGTTGGGAAATACATCCGTGCAAACATCGGACACAGGAATATTTATTTCCGTTATGTTCGTTATACTGACCTCCGACTAGTCCATTAAAGCTTTTTATCCATGCATAGTGATCTCTATAAAATAGTAAATTTACTGTTTTTTGTGATGCTAGATCGCTGGTATATCTAGGATATATATTTTGTTTGCCATCGACATCAAATACATTCATACCTCCAGGTAACAGACGATTGTTCTGTTTTCGAATTTTGGGATTTGATTCTCAGCAACTGGAAAGACGATCCTGCTAAAATTAACAAAACCAATATAAATTGATACTAAATCATGGATGAACTTGTTTTAGAAAAAACGCCGATACTATGGCCCATTGGAAACATTTTTATCATGGTTGTGGATCCTTACACAACATTTTGAGTTTTTGATTTTAGTCGGGAGGTCGACATATGAGCTACTACGCAATGTATTATATTTCATAGTGTGGAAAAGTATTTCAGTTATCTTTTCAAACTTCCAGCCAGACAAAGATGTTGTGTACTCATCTATTGTTTCCATATCCCCTGAAATATATTATCTGACAACGATATTAAATCTGTCCCTGTAAGAATTAGATTATATTTTGTTGTAATACAAGGATTAGCAAATTCCTCACGTTTCTCTGACGGGGATTCCAGAGACACGCTTAGCTTAGAATGCTTTATATCAAACTGAACTATTAATTTCAAGCCCTTATGCGTGGCAAGCTGCGATTTGATTGATGGCTGAGGCAGATGATATACGTTTGCGTCAGAGAAGTTTGAAAGTGAACATTTATTATTAAATAAGCAACTGTTACCGACAACAGCAAATGATGTTGCTATTTTTATAGGTCGATATCTTTCTGCCAAGAACAGAAATGCTAAACTAAATGTTTGATACCGTCACCCAACACAGCGTTCTACGTAGCCCCGGATACGGCGCCAAAGGCAGCAGCTATCCCCAGGGTGCCCAGTACTGGCAGTAATTTGGGTAGCACCGTTTTTGCAATAGCTGGCAGAGCAGGTCCTAGAAATCCACCACGGATTGCTTTCGATCTAGACATTGCAGTAACTTGCGCCGCTGATAAATTTAAAATAAAATGTTTTTGCAGTACTATTTTATTGATTTGCCGCTGTGTTAACATTACTTTTGCTGGCAGTGGACCGTTCTGCGATCTTGCGCCAGGGGTTCCAAAATCTTCAGCGTAACAGACTGTCGTTTAATAATAGCTTGCACTATTTTTTTAAAACTTGTCCCGGCGATAAATTCACTTCATGTGTAATGTATTTCATTTTGCATTTATTTTTCTTCTGCTGGATAAAATTATATTGCAGTAATTCCGCCGCTTGTTAGAGGATCAATATATCATTTCCGCTTTTCTGATAAAACATTTCAAGTGCAGAGGACCTTTCAGTGTTTCTTAATCAGAAAATTAGTACATTCCCACCGCTTGCTTGTTTGATAAAGTTACACCACAAGTACTTCACACTTGGCATTTAGTCTTGGACGGTCATCCTGTCCTTGGTAGAATCTATCGTTAAGAAACGTCAGATACAATTAGCGCGTAAGCCTAATAATTAATATCTCCTGGAGTCTGTCCAAGTGACCAAGTGACTTCAATATCTGACGTTGACCCGAGAGCTCGTTCCCTATGCTTACTGACGTCAAAATGTTGGATAAAGCGTTCTAAACTCTTCGATAGGAATTGAGATCCGCTATCAGCATCTTAATATTTTTGGATCGCTTCCATCAGATACATGTAGGCTAGATATACGTCCCTATCAGCTAATGCTGCAGCATTAGCTGCAAATTTATATTCGATCGCTCGCTCTGGATACTGCTTAGAATTTATTCTGACAAATATTCGTCTGACATCTGGTTTATCAAATATAGAATTATTTTGACGCTGACTTCCACTTCTATTCCCTCTTTGAAACACTATAAATACATGCCTTGGTAACTGTTCGCTCGGTGCAGTTTTTATTCTCTATGTGTTACTGATCGAATTCGGTAGTGTGGCTTGATAAACTTTATTTTGAATAAAATGTATCTTTTGTGTAAATGGTGTTAGCATCGTTTCAAGCTCTATTGATTTAGCGATCGATGGAACTACATCCGCAACGCTAAGTCGTGAAATTACAAACTGAGCATCACCACCAGCTCGCATCAGACCATCGTTTTGATCAGCTCAGTCAAGTATAAGTGTATGTTTCACTCCACGAAATACTTTGTTGTAATCTCTGCAAAATCCGAATTTTTTTTTTGCTAAGTGGAAGCATCATAGTTATTTAATGCGAATTATCTGTGAAAGCTCTTCGTTTAGCGTAACCTTCATTGTGCGCTCTATTTCTAATATATATTATATTTATTATCTTGTTTACTATGGCTAACATTGCAGTTCCATCAGCTTCAGCAACTGGTGCAGTTATTCCAAGAAAATTACAAGCTGCTGTCAGAGAAGTCCTTGTATCATCAGCATCTGTGTCTGCAGCTGGTGCAGTAATTCCAAGAGATAAAGTGTTTGCCATAAGAAAATCTATTGCCAAAACTGCTCTGGCAGCATCAGCTCCACTGCCAGTTGCATTAAAATATTTAAATTCGTTTGAAGTAACATCTCCTATTCCGGTATCATTTGACCACAGAATATTTGTCGCAATAGATCTCGAGTAATCGTCGCTGAACGAAACTATATGAAGAATAGTACTTGCAATTGGCAAGTGCATTGAAATGTATTCTACTGTTTGACTAGCTAGTTGATATCCGGCGCGTCTAAATGAACTCCAACCATTATTAACAAGTTTCACTTGTGTACCAACATGTACTACTGCACCAGCTGCTGTTCTTACACTTCAAATACGGACTTATATGGTAGCAGAAACTTGTCCTCGTCTCTTGTATTAAACGTTCGAATGACAGTTTTGTTAGCTTCGTTTTAATTTTCATCGAGATATTCAACATACTCGAATTATGCTGTTTAGTCATCTGTTGGTATTTGCTCGGTCAGGTAAAGGTAATTTTTGCAGACATTCTTTATCTGTTATTGTTAGGTAAAAAATAGAACGCCGCAATATCTGGTCGAATGGGTCTATTTTTAGTGACTAATTTTCTAATAATGTCTTCTTCTGGTGGAGATAGCAGTAGTTTCCAATGTCGGTTATATTTCAGAAATTGCTTGTTTTATATCCCTATCGCCTATCGGTGGTCCCCCCTTAAGTTTATCAGCAATCTTCTGTCCAAAAGCTGAACCTGCTGCAGAAGAGGCTCCCGTGGCAAAAGCTTTTGATGCGTCTTTGGTGAGCTAACTCCTTGCGAGATCAGTTAACTGTGGTGAGTTGAGCTTGCCGACCTCAAGTGCAGATAATATGTTACTATTTCGTTATTGAGATTTAGCTGCCGGCCTGATTGATCAGTCAGTGTCATTGTGATAGAAGATATTTGATTTTCAACACTAACAGGATAGTAAATTATTTGTCATGGATTTACTTGAATTAGGTGGTACATCTGGACTAAAACTGTAGATAGTTTGATTTTTACTATCACGTGCTGTATACGACCCGCTGGCAATAGAGCAATTTATCAAAATCGAATTTACTTCATTTAAGTTTACGGATGACTCGCCATCGTATGAAATTGAGCCACCTTGCGATTCAGAACCGAACTGCTTTCTAGAAACTCCTAACAACGGACCGATGCTATTGGGGATACTAAAATCAACAATAAAACCGTTTTTCAAAGTAATTCTGGCACGCAGTGTTTTATAGCTTGGAATGAGCTCAAAATTATATGATGTAGATTCAACCTTAGTTGTAATTAATAACATTATTGCTTTATTTAGATCGGTAACATTATAAGCGCCCTGTGGTATCTTGACAGAAGTCCAAATCTGGGCAGCTGGCAGAATTGATTTAAATGTAAAATCGTCATTCAAATTAGTTCTTATATTCACCATGGCGTGCCAAACAATAGCTGAAACTAAACCTACTGTGTATTGCGTCGGGGACGTTTGTGTCCCTGGGTTAAGTTCGATTGGCGAATTATAAATAACAGAAACGTTTGCATTGTCCGCCATAGTCTGAGATAAGCCAACAGTAATGTAGTTGACAAAATTCATATTTTATTTGATAGATTAAACTGAACTGCAGGCAGCTCGTGCTTTGCGGTTAGCTAATCAAATCACTATGTAAAATATAATATTCGTCTGATGTTAAATAACCGTTTGATCTGAGATTATCTAAAATTGCAACAATTTCGTTGTCAATTTGTGTGCTCGTATTTCCAACTTCCTTTGATGCTATTAATAACATCAATCAACTATTTCAGCGGTCGAGTTAAAGATCTTCAGACCATAGGCTATTTTCTTTTTTACTCTTTCGTCATCAAGTTTTTTAGAAAAGTTTTCTAATAACCCTGCTTTTTAATTAAAATGTTTTGGTTATCATTTTATGTTATCAAGTATTATATCATAAAAATCAGCAATAATACCTTCTCGGCGCATATTAAAATATGTTTGTGCGTCAGCGTAATTAGTAGATTATTTGAGCTTATCAAGGGCCACTTCATTATTTGTTCTCACATTTCTTAGTTGTTCAATGTAATTATCTTATTATAACCCATTTTTTTACATCATCAACTGTCATTTTGTTCTTGCCAAAATATTTGTCCTCAAAATCTCTTAACTGAGTAATATCTATTTGTTATTAAGCATCCCTTATTAAATTATTAATCGTTTCACGCATCATGGCCACATTTTATTCATTACCCTTAACCTGCTCTTCAAGGTTTTGTAATACTACAGCATGTCGCACATCTAGAGCTCTTATTCGTTCAATAATTTGTTCTGCAACTTGTATTGCTCCTCTTCAAGAATACCTCGTAATCCTTTCTCTGATAATTTTTGTAAGATCTTCCGGTGATACCGCAGAAATATCTGGCTGTTTGCCAAGCACTGCTTCAGTGACTGGTCTAAAAAGTTTAGCAGTTTCTTCTGCCGTCTGCAATAGACCCCGACATTCCTGCTCAGCCTTATTTTCGAAAGCTGCTCTAGTTGCAACAAATTTCTTTAGAACACTATTCGTTTTGCGTCCGTTCTTTTGTTCTATTTATTTTTAGACTAATTTTAGATATTTACTGATAGATTAATTTTCACAGTCTAAAAACCTGTCTATTCCACATCTGAACATACGATTTCGATTTCTTGCTAGCTTATCAAATAAAAATAAACTGCTTTCTCTGATCAGAAGGCTGCTCAGACGCCTGCATTCTGCTAGTGGCGTCATGATAAAGTTCGACAAATTTGTCTTTTATTACGTCCCCTCACTGTTCTCGGGCTATACTTTTAACGTCGATATTGTCTAGTCCAGCTAATATTATGAAACAGCCAGAATTTTGCCTGATAAATCTGTCCACGTTATAAAATCCCTTAGCTAATCAGATTGCATTACATTTTTTGTTAGGGAAAAATACGATTTTATCTTGTTCATTTCTCCATTGCTGAGCGGAATGTCATCAAACACAATTATTTTATGTTCGTAAGAGTCTAACTCGGCAATAGGAATTAGATTTTCAGATTGTTTTATGATAAAAATATCACTGCCTACTCCAAGTTCATAAGCAGTTTGTATTTATTTTGTTGTGGATTTATTTTGTAGATAAAAACTCAATCGGAGTTGAAGAGGTCGTTAAGTAACCGATTCATTAGAAGGTTAGTTTGGCTCGATCCAGTTCGTCCTACTATCAGATAATGACATTCCGGTAGGTCATGGTTATGCTGATGTTTGATTAGCCGCTACGCGTATAAGTTGATTATGCTCATTCTATACCAGGTATTCACAAAATTGTATCTTGCGGTCAAGGTTAAATTTTATCATGCGGTCAAAGTGTAAATTTATCAGGCGTTCGCCTGTTCAAAGTTAAATTTTATCTCGCAATAATGATAAGAATGAGCTATTACACACAATTTGGTACGTTAATTAACAGCTCAAGCGACAAAACAGGAACTAGAACCACTACGGCTGGTGTAGATTTAACAAATTATATCAAACAATCTGGGGATACAATGGCAGGCAACTTAAGTATGTCAGGTCAGCGAGTGCTAGATCTTGAGACAATATATCCACCAATTAACCCAGATAACTCACAGGCCGTAATCCTTGCCCATCTTAATACCGTCAGTAATTGGAAGTTATCGTTGTCTGGTGGAAAGATGACAGGAAATGTCAATATGGGTGTAAAAAGATTGTAAATTTTGAAACTGAGTACCCCTTCTAACATAAATAATTCACAGGCGGTAATCTATGCACAACTTAGCTCGGTAGATAATTCTAAGTTATCATTATGTGGTGGGTTGAAGGATGGAAATATAGATATGGGTGGGAAAATAATATTTAATACTCAACTGGATAACACAGCTTTGACCAATAACGATTCTATAACAAATGTAAAGTTTGTCAAGGACAACTTTGTACTAAAATCCGGTGATACTGTAGTGGGAAATCTAGATATGGGATCGAATAAGATAACAACGGCAATTCCGTCAGCAATATCAGATTTAACAAATAAAACTTAGGTTGACGATATCATAGCATCAAATGTCACATCACGAATAGCAAAATCGGGTGATATGATGACAGGTATGTTAAGCATGGGCTCCAAGAAAATAACAAAGACTTAAAATCCAGCCCCCGGATTTGATAATACAAATAGATTTTATTTTTATGTTGACGCTGAGATAAGTGCAGCATCGGCTGGTACAGTTACTACAACAGATGGCAATAATCTTAAAGAATCCGGTGGTACTGTAACAGGTGCGATCGATATGGTGGCCAATAAGATAACTTCCACGAATGTGCCTCTATCTACATCCGACCTTACCAATAAATAGTATGTGGACAGCATTACCAAATCGCAAGTGATTGGTGGGTATACAAAACGGGTTAAAAGTAATGTCGGTCATATTCCACATCTCGCTGATGCTAGAAAAAATCGTTGGGGATTTGTTGCAACTGCATTAAGTTATTATTCGGATAATAATCCAAGTTCTGCGTTTACATTGAACAGCACTTTATCTGACAGGTTAGAGCAGGTTACAGACAGAAACATCTAACTTTTGGATCAAAATAGAGTGTCCAGAAGAAGAGGCAATATGGAGATTTAAAATACGAGGTAGAATATACGCTAATGTCGGAAGAATTTATAACTGGCAATTACAATGATCGATTGATGATTCGACATGGAGTAAACTTCATACGGAATCGGATTTCTATATTTCTAACACTATTCTTTTTATACTTGATCCTGAAAAAACGATAAACAACTACTCGTATTTCAGGATTTATGTTGACGTCGCTATCGAGGTTTGACTATGTTTCAGATATATACACTTGACGATTTAATATAATTGTAATATATAATATATATTGTTACGATCATGTAGTTTGATTACTTGTGTGTTAAAATTTGAACTCTTTTTTACTTCATTATTATAAATTTTATTGTGATGATTATTATATGGGATCTGGTATTTTGATAGAAACATCATGTTTATTTAGAACGTAAATACGACTCGCATGAGCACGATCTTGCATGCCATGGTTTGTCGACGTAAATAATTGGTTGTGACCAAAGTCATTTCCAATTATACTTGTTGACATTCATGTACTGCGATGTGAGGTTTTGAAAGCATCATACTTTCTTCGTGCGTGTGCATGAAATGACGTTTCGCATTCAGTTTAAATACTCGGGTATCTGTGAAATAGTCAGTCAGAGTCATATTTTAACATCTTGTAGAGTCGTTCTAACACCTTGAGAAGAAGGCATTCTTTTCCTGGTGCTGGAAAGAGTTGTTAATTTGTATTTGTAGAGCGAGATGTATATTGTTATAGATGACAGTTTTAATTCCTTTACTTTTTAAACAATAATTATATTCCCTGGAGAACTATACACAACTGGTTTTGGACAAAGACGTGAAATTGATTCTAAATTGGAACAGAACAATACAAATTGTGATTCAAAGTGAAAATTCTGGACATTTGTGTAATAACTTCGTCTGACGTCATCATCCACCATCTTGGAACGGAATTGAGAGTCAGATTAGTTTCAGTTAGAACTGTTTATTGATAGGACTTAGAGATGTTTTTCACAATTCTAGGACAAATGTTTGGATTTTCTTCGCAAATCGTAAGTCTTATTTCATATTTTCACCTTTTCACCGTGTTTTCTAGGGAAATAAATTATTTTTGTTAAAACTTACAAAGCTTGTTGTCTTCGCTCTTTTCTTTGTGTTACCGTAAACAAGCCGATACGTAACAATATTGATCCTCCATCGATCAGGGCCGCAAAAGAGTTTTATAATTTTATGCTAAACCCGAAAACGAAGATTGAAATAGCTTATGTTGATTCACTAGTCCCAAAAAATGTGAACGAGCACGGACGATAAATATAATTACTCGAATGAAGACATTAACTTTACTTTCCCCTGGTTTAACTGAGAACAGTGATAAATTTGCCAGAGTTTCAGGAATCAGAGGCCCTCAACTGAAATACGCTATCTGAGACTTTGATATAATTAGCAAATACTGTCCTGTGAGTGACTGCGAGGAAAGACGATTATAGGTTGCAAAATATTCAATAAATACACTGCTCGAGCTAAGTAAAGTAAATGTTTTGACTATTGATAAATCTAGCATTGTAGAAACAAAATTTCATGGTGGTAAAAAGCTAGAGCACGAGCGACTAAAGAATATTCACGACGAGCTTGACAAACTAGCTGAAACAAGGAAACACAAGTATCTTAAAAATCGTAAGCTCAAGGACACATTCGCTGAACGTCTAGTATTTCATGTGCTAGGTATGGACTATTATGATAAGAAGACGCTGATAGAAATAGTAGATAACAGGACTGACACTAACCTGCTAACAACAGCATATCTTGGTTTGATAGACTCTCTCACCGGCGATATAGAAAAGTATAACGTATATCACATTAATGCTGCACTAAACGAAGTATCAGATATTGAGTCCAGGATTGAGTATATGATGATTTCCAACGAGATATATTTTATCAAGAGCTTGACAATATAACAACTGTAAAGCCATGAAGTGAGCAAAATTATGAAATATTTAATAGTTCCCACAAAATTGCCTTGAAAAACTATACAAAAAAGCTGTAAAGTTACTGACAGAAGCAAAATACATACATATCAAAAAGCTGATTGCTGGATAGCTAAATCTACCTGCTATACTATAGGGGAAGCTGATATTCTCAGTCTTTTATGTTTTGCAACATCATATGCTATTCTCAGGCAGCATCTAGTACTTAAAAGCTTTGAACTGGGTCAGTTATCTTATATTGTTAGCTATATGGACAAAACCGAAGATATTTATCGTGACAGAGTCAATGATACTACTGAAATACCAATACATTTTAACCCTTCATTTTCATCCTATATTCAAACATCAGATATGATGATATCTCATCTGAAGTGTATGATAATTACAGAGAGTTTCTTGCCGATCCTGTCGATACAAAATTTAGTGGTCTGATCGATAAGGTTTCCTCTGAAAATATTTTCTACGGCTATTGAAATAATTACCAAATCAGTTTCATAATGACAAGAAAAGAAATAATCGACTTCAGTCATATTTAATCAGGTCTCCAAGATGACTATTGAGACGAGCTGATCAAATACTATAAATATTACCATAACAAACTTTACTATGTCAGACAAGCTAGAACGTTTGACAGTAAAATAATAAGCGCGCTGAATTATATTCCTATGATATTAACAACTAGTGGAATTATTTCGGGGGGGGGGGAGGGGCATTAAATCCGTTACTGTTAGTAGTACCCGGCATAGGTATTGTTTTATCGGCGATTAATAAAAAGACAGGGCCAAAATAGGAGAGTAAAAATGTTTTATAAAATGGCAATAGCGACGTATAATAAAATTCTTAATCAACTTCGAGCTTATCTGCGTGGTGAAAAGTTTATCATGCTAGATCTTATACATAAACTACGAGTCAAAAACGATTTATTCATAGATAAGATACCGAATAGAGTTCTGAAATACGAAAAACCATACTCAGTAAATCACTAGCGATTTAATTTCACAAATAAGGATAGTAAAACTTTGTGTGAAACATGAAAAATATGGAAGATATTACAGTAGAAGTTTCCACGTTAGAGATGAAAAGAATTCTTTTCCGAGGTAAGCATATGACGATTATGCTTGACAATGAAAAGCACAG
>JAECUM010084002.1:0-14193 GCA_016617855.1 Megalonaias nervosa | reverse complement strand
TGACACCTTCGTTTTTCATCCCTTCAATGATATCTGTGTCGCTGACTCCAGCCTAGTCAAGAGAGCGAATTACGCCTTTGGACGTATTCAGTGTTGTGTGAGCGAATGAGGACACTGGAATATCGAAGAAAGTTTTCATTTTCCTGATATTCTCTGTTTGACCTCGTTAATCACACTCAACAAGAAGCTAGCCCAATTTCAACTTGTTAATACTTTTGGTATGCCGATCGATCCCGTTATTGTCTTTTCAATCACAAACGGAGAGAGTGCGGCAAGCGGTTTTGAAGCATCTTTAGATTGTATAACCAAGAAGTGTGGAATGATTCCACACTACAAGGTTCGTGATTCGAGTCAGATACAGTTTTCGTTCATTTGTTGTGATTTTTTAAATTATCCATGTTTGTTGTTTAATATTCAGCACCAGTGCTACCCGCACACCATGGAGCCCAACACGGGGACACTTTTCAAGTGCCAGGGATACACAGATGTTATACTCAGTCGGTAAAATTACCTCTCGATTGAGCCGTTATACCACAGCCTTCTAGGAAGTCTTCTGAGACTTGGGAAAGGGAAAGCTAAAGGGATAGACTGTAGGGGCAACGGTGGTATAAGAAAGATACAAGGAGATAGAGAGCGAGTAAATAAAGACGTCCTAGGGCTCGGCGTGACAAGCCGATTTGTCAAGACCAGCCCCATGCCGACCACCCGTCTAGAAGAAATAGAGGGAAAAGTAGTTGATTGCATTGAAAGCCTCTACTCAACTACTAAGATCCTTTCCTTCTCCGACATAGGACCCAACCCAAGGAAAACAGGTTGCCTCTACTTAGTCGCCTCTTTACGACACGTAGTGAAGACACATCGGGCCAATTCTACTACCCCGGATCCGCAGGGGGAAAATACAACATGGAAAATGGAATGCAACGCAGATAAAGACGCTATTGAATGAGTCATCAAACATTGTTTAGATCAGTTGGTAGATTTGTTCCACAGAACAACACATGATAAATATATATTGAAACGATATTTCTTAACTTAAACGTGTGTTTCTTAATGTGCGTTGGGGCTAGATCACAAGTTAAGATAGTTCTATTGCGTGCGCGATTTCCATTGCTCATCACGCTGGTCACTACCATATGAAACACAATACACTAAAATTACGTCATTATATAAAGCGAGTGTGGATCATGTTCTAATTTGGGTACGTTTTGACTTGGGTACGTTTTGCCTTGAGTACGTTTTGACTTGGTTACGTTTCTGTGTAGGAAAGTTTTGACCTATTCCCAGAATTAAACAACCAGAGTATGCACATTCATTCGGTTGATGGAATATAATTGTGTTCACTTGGATGTCATACAGAATGCATTTTTCTGTTTGATCTGTTTGTGGTATTCTTTTGTTAAATTTCCTTTGTGAACCAGCGCACATGAAGACAGAATGTTTATATGGATCAAATGCCATTGTAAGGCTCTATGAAATAAAGAAAGAGACAAGAATTATTGTTTCGAGATGTCTGAATATCCTAATAGAAGAAACCCACACAATTAAATGATGAAAGGAAACATTATAAACACTTGTACGAAAACTTTCAAATTTGTTCAGCAAATAAGACACTCAAATTACAAGTATGTAGGTAAAGGTAAGAACACAATTCTTCTGCAGACATGTACAAGTCGAATTAAACACCTGAAGAAAATTCATTTAAGCAATCTATATAAATATAATTTCCATCTTTTTAAACATAATTCTTTAGATTTACTGTGATTTTCCGAGGATGTTTGAATAATTGTATCTCTGTTTTTTAATCAGTATTACCAGAATTATGTTTATTCTAGTGAGCAGCCACTTTGTTTGAATTATTTCAATCGAATGTTGATGACATGCACCATTCACCGTTTGTTCAAATTATTCCTGTTGTGTACTGAGGCAGCTTATAATATGATATAATACTAGCTGCCATATGTTTACACAGATGCAACACTATTTCGCAATAATTATAGTTGTAGCTCTGATGAAACCACAGTACACATATGCAGTTTCAATGGAAATATGAACCTAAACAAGTGGGAATAGTTTGTTAACCTCACTGTGGATACATAATGACCCAATGAGAATAGTATATTAGTCTACCTATATAATCGATAAGTCGAAAGGAAATTTAGCTCAATATCCAACTGGAACTGAAGACTTTACAAATGCTGTTGATAATGCTAACCAAGTTGATTTTACTTACCATTTGAAATAGTTGTCAGTTATACAGATGCCTTTTTAACGAATATTAGTATCTATTTTTAGCTGACAAATATTTATTTTATCTAATGACCACATAATGTTATTAAACGTGGACCCTGCAGATTTATTTTCTGGAGGGGGTGGTTGGTTGGCAAAAATGTACTAAGTTTTAAGGATATAGGCCGAAACATGTTTAGAGTTGAAGTACATGGAGTGTTCCCCTCCTTGCCCCTATGTGCAGCTGATCATCAGCTAATAACTCCAGTTTAGTAAGGATACGACGATCTGATTAAAGTGATCCAAAAAATATTGATGACGACGGTCATCGCTTACAGTATTGAATTCATTTTGGACCTTTGATAATTTAATAGCCAGTGGGTTATTTGGTGACCGAGTGTTCTAAAATAATTGTCTCTGATGATTACTGCCATCTCAACTCTGTCCACGTGGGGTCGACTATCGAACCCGACCTATGTGGGGATGTGAGAAAGATTGCCAGTGTCTTCCCGTGGATCCGGAGATCTTTCAGGGATTTTACCTGGTTCTTCGTTCAGCAGTTGTTCTGATCGCCATACATATCTAATAATGTTTTGAAAAAAGACTTTAAACCCAAAGCAACGTGTACAGAAAGTTGTTTTTAACATGCATAGTGGACAAATTCATATGTAATCACGCATAAAATAAAATGCTATAATTAATGAGTAGAAGCGTTGGAAAAGAACAGACAGCTGGTTTAGATTTGTCGCATCTTGATTTATTTCGTTACTAGCATTGAAATATTCTATATCACATTGTGTGGAACAACCCTCTGAATATTTAACAGATAACGTTTATAAATAAGCTATAAATTACCTTCTTTTTTTTAAAGATAGACCCACCATACTGTATATACTGGTATGTCAGGGCGCATGTCAAAATTACCCTTTCTCTGTGACTCATGCTCTCCACAAACATACTTATAAAAATTGCCATTTACGGCTGCTTGGTACATGCCGTAAAGATACGAAAAATTGTAAAAGGAACTTAGGAAAAAGCGTATGTAATTCTTATTAGTGAAACACATGTAATCACGAACGAAAGTGTTACATAAAATCTTAAGAAAATCTTAAGCGTAAGTTGTTTTATGAACTGGTGCCAGGTTCATATAAGATGATTTTTCCTCCTCTTGAATTGTCTTCGTCTTCGATTAAGCTGCTTATGTGTCTCGAAAGCGAAGAAAACGTTTGATAGGAAGTCACAAATGTCTCTTTAAGACAAATGCAATATTGAATAAGAAACGTCACCCATGATTAATCTTGTTTATGTGTTGATTTGTGAAAATGATAATGAAGTGTTTTATAAGCATAAGAAGTATTTCATTATGCAGGGAAAAGCTGGTTCAGATTATTAACATCAGAACAATGAAAATCTTTGATAGATTAACATCTTTTGGTAATGTTATAATGGTGAGAGCCGTTGAGACCGATAAATGTACTGAGATGTTACTCTGTAGATTTTCTGTGGGAAAATTTTAATGGAGATGTACCCGATGGGAAACGTTTTCATCGTGTTGATGGTGATAAGAAAAATAACGACATCTATAATTTAGCTCTGGAAGAGTAGGATAAGACACGTCCAGTCCACAAGAACTATTAGGCTAACGAAAACTGTATGATCAGAGACAAAAGTTGAAAAAATGCTTGGGAACAATCACTAATGCAAAGTGCCTACAATTACTATGAGAGGGGAAAATAATTTAAGAAAGGATCATTCTTCTCATCGATTTGTGTATGAAGTATTCAATGGTTTAATCCCAACTGGTATCGTCATCGATCATATTAATAACATCAAGACGTATAACAGAATTGTTAGTCTTTGGGCTGTAACTCCACGACAAAATGCACAACGAGGAAACACATGAAAGCATAAGAAAACACCCAAGCCGGTCTTATCAATAACTTTAGAAACATACGCGGGATTGAATTTAAATCAATCATCGTCAGCATGATCTCTGTAACAAATATCAGGCCTCATCGCAAATGCGTCAACTTACTTGAGAAGTTCTTGTCCTGACAGGGGTTGATCATTTTCATCAAGTTGTTTATCAAGTGGATTCTACGGACCAATGTATTTGTCTTCCGGTAGTATCCAACCGCTGTTTGGTCGTGGTAACTTGCCTATCAAAATATGAACATCAATTTAACCTCATGTTATCTCTTTGACATGTGGACCTAGTTGATACGTTTCACAAATGATTTCTCTGTGTTCACATTTTGTTTTTACAGTAGATCACGATCTTATTATTTTCATTAGCTAAATGATAATCATTATTACAATCGCACATTATTATTGTATTGTTATTATTGTTTCAACAACAAATGTTCTTTGCTGCAGCTTGTGCTAGGGATAGCTCTGTCTTTATTAAAACACCCTTCTTTCTTCCACAATCTGAGCACTCGCTCTTTAGCATTGTTCTATTATTTTTTGTTGTTACCTCCTCAGGATTAACGTTTTCTGTAGGCGTTTTGCACTTCAAACAATACGTCAACATGTTATAGTTACGTTTTAGATAAAATTGCAATAAGATCAGTGTTGATTGATGGCACAGGATTAAACTGAGCAATACAATCAATATTTCTTTTGCTTTTGCCCAACTTGATAAAGCTCACACAATAATAACCACAAGCCGCTGTTCCAAGTGGTTGCAGTTGATTTGATGAGTAATTTATTGTGTCTTTCAAATAATCCTTTATCCTATCACTTGGTAGTAGTCCAGCTGAATCAAAATAGTTGCTGTGCAGTGCAACCCAGTGAGTGCCAGATCCATAATCTTGCGTTTTAATGACACAACATGACCCTGCTTGTCTTCGCTTTGGCAATTGATCCTTACTGAAAACACCATTGAAACCTTTTACCATTTCAATATCACAGTTTATTTGTTTTCTCTTTGTCTCCTCGTACCTGGTTGTGTTAGCCCTCGACTTTTCCAAGTAGATTTGGAAGGAGACTTTCAACTATTCCCGCCAAAAGTGGTCCAATGAAGCTCCCTTTCATCTTATTATTACCCATCTTTTGCATAGTTGTCCTTCTCTTCTTTTCTGCAGATGATTTTTTTTCTCGCAATTTTTTAACTGGTTTATACAAAATTATATTTATGCCACTACCCTCAACAGCTCACTTTGTTGCACCTGAGATCGCTCCTGATGCGGCCACAATATTTAATGTTTCAAGCACAGGTAATATTTTTGGGACAACTGATCTTTATTAACGTTGATATTGCAGGTCCGAATGAACATCCATTTTTACTCATTTCTCCTACTTGTGCGGCATATAGATTCAGCATGAATGGTGATCCTTTTGTTAATCTGTTCATTTGACTTTTTTGTTAACATTAAAGTTACCTTTGTGCCGCTTGTTGATATCTGAGTAATCCTTTATGAAACGCGTTTTCGATTTGATTCAGCACTAGCAAACTTTGTTTTATCTGCAAATAAACCATTTTATTGTATGTTTGTGATAAAATGCTTAGATCTGAACTGTCATCTTACCTTTTATAGCGCCAGGTGTGATATACCTATGTGCTAAGTGCATAAGCACCAAATTATGCACCTGGACTTTTATGTAATGTGAAATGTATTTCTGTCTCAGCTGGGGAATTTCAGGTTCCCTCACTGTGTTTGCTAACATCAAAATGGAAGATTGGGTAATTGGTCGCAAACTCATCAAGTGATATCTGTGCTCCATCACCAACCTCTTGGTATGTTTGCATTGATTTTAGCAACATGATGTATGATCTTCAAATATTTAATGTTTCTGGTCTAAAATCACATTAGAGTTCATTTTCTGGAAAACTTAGCAAGTTGATCGCTGCATAATTTCTGGCCAGATTAAAGTTTTGAAAGATCATTTTGTTTTGTTCTGCAGGGTTTACAGCCGGTGTAGATACTTAAACACAACAAAATATGTCGGGATAATTGTTCATTTGGTGCACTTGTTAATCTCAACTGTGTGTTGTTCTGTTCTGCATCAGCTTGTAATAAATCTTATTCTGTACAAACTAGATTGTTCTGCTAAATGCCTCAAACGTTGATAACAGCAGTAGTTCTTTTGTTGATGTTGGAACTAAGTTTGGCATCGCCAATGATGAATGGGCTATTGCGAACTCACTGTTGGCGACATCATATGTTCTGTGCACGTGATCATTTGGTTCAGTTCTATTAAACATTACTGTATGTTTAAGTCCCCTAAAGACAGTATTAACACCACGACAAAACCCAAAGATAGATGATAGCGGCAGGATCATTGCCATTGTAGCACCACCATTAGTGAACGTCCTTCTCTTAGGAAAACCTTCATTGTACCCAATGCGTTTGTGTTTCACGAAACAATATAATTTCATTTAATCAACTGAGCAACGCAGTACCATCAGCAACAGTAGCTGGCGTAGTAATTCTGAGATCAGTGCAAGTTGCTATTAGCGCTTGTTGCTGCTTCATTAAAGTTAAAATTAATAAGATAATCCCTAACTCTTTCTGCATTCACTGCAGCATTAGCAGCAGGTGCAAATGTGTCTCTCTAAGGAATACATTATGCTTTTTTCAGCCCCTCCATTACTAATGTCTTAAAACCAAAACATGTTAGTTGCAGAACTTCTCTAGTAATCCTAGCTAAATGAAATTAAATTCAATATTGTGCTACCCTTTAGTAGGTACTCGGAAATATCCTCAATGATTTGATTAGAGATCTGGTATCTAGCGCTTTTTAAAATACTCTATACATTATTTTTAAATTTGATTAAAGCTCCAGCAGCATGCTGTACAGATAATACTGGTGGTACAGCTGTTTGTCCAACATATCCTCTTATCTCCAGAAATGCTTTGTGAGGCAACAAATAAATATCGTCATCACGTGTATTAATTTTTCTCTGGCCAGGTTGATTAGTATTATTTGAGTTATCTTCGAGATACTCGATATATTCGATCTGTGTTGTTGATTCACCAAAGTCTTCAACTTTAGAAAAGTCCCAGTAATCTCTTTTCGACATTTATTTTGCTGTTTACATAAAAGTAAGTTTGAGACTCAAGCGAGAAATCTCTCATAGACGTGTTGTTAAAACATGGGTGCCCTTGCTGTTGTTGTTTGCAGTTGATTTTTTTTTTCTCAGTTTTTTCAGTATGTCTTCACTCTCCAGTAACAACGGTTCTCTTGATGTTTTTACCGTTGCAGCTTTTGCTTCTCTCGTTGGAGCAACTTCATTAACGGCTTCTCTTGTCTCATCAACTGATGGGATTGATTGAACAACTGCAGTTGGCAGAGTGCTTGGTTGTCCCCTGATTTTATCAGCACCTTACCAGCAGGGAGGGTGAACAGACCATTTTTGTTGCAGACCTTATTTATGAAAAATAAACCTTCCTACGAAAATGAAATCTCAAAGTCAAATAACGTTAAACCAAAACCTGTCAGGCCATGAGATTTCTCTAATTGGGTTAGCTCATTTTGTTACATCAGCGTTTTTATTTGTTTCGTTTACTTGTTGGTCACTCAACGCTGGTCGTTCACCCTCCCTGCTGCTATAATTAAATCATTATTGTTATAGCAATAACGATAGGAGAATCTCACACAACTAGATTAGCTCAAGAGCGACTAGATGCAATTAAACAATATTTACCCTTCCGTAATTCTGTCAAGCAGCAACTACAAGAACGTCAAGAGTCTCAAGTGGAATTTGCAGAAGGTACAGAACAATTATTTAAACTGATTGTCGAACCAACAAAGAAAATTGTTACAGCAACTGAGGCAACACAGAAAGCTCTTGAAGCATTACCTGTTGATATTGCTGGCCGTATTCAAGCAGCTCAACCTGGGGCTCAACCACAACCACAACCAAGAACCAGAATTAAGATAATAGATAAATTTACGCCTGAAGGTATTGCTGCTATCAAGGACGAAGACCAATTACTTGATATCGCCGCGTTTGGATATTATGAGAAACAAAAATATGCAAAACCAGAACATGTTAAATCTCTAAGCTCTGCCAATCGGATTAGGGATGTATATCGCGTTGCTACTGATATTCCAGAAATTAGATCTAATGAAGATATTATTAATTTTAACAGATTTGATGAGGCTGTGCATAGACATATAGAAAAAGCCAAACAAGGTAAACGATTATAACCATCACCACGACTACTACCACAACAATTTGAATTACCATCACCACAACGACAACAACAACGAGAACAACCATCACCGCAACAAGAACAACAATTTCGAGAAATGATGAAACGATTGCAATCACCACGACGACCAGTCAGAACAACAAGTGAGGAAGAAAATCAAGATCCTGGAATCGCTAACGATTCTACCGGCGCAACTGGAAGTGGTTTAGGAAGTGGCATTATTACTTGTCCCAATAACGTCCTTGCTGATGTTGATCGACTAGAAATTCTCATTGGAGGAAAACAAGCTGGCAATAATTCCCCAGAAATCATTAATGAAGCAGCTGATATTTGTCAACGATTATTTACAGGTGGTGTTATGGATATTAATGTGTATCGGTCCCTTATTAATGAAATCGCCGATGATTATCATAGTGACTGAGTATGTAATTAGATGCAAGTAGTGATAAAATCACTTAATAATAATATGATCATACATAATACTCATAGACCAATCATAGTCAGGGTAATAAATTCACGATTACCAGCATACAAAACGACCTACGGAGATCGACTAGGTGATGTTGTTCAAGGTCTATTTAGAAGGATAGCCCCAAAAGCAATACCGCTTGCAAAGCAACTAGGTATGAAAGCTATTGACGTTGTTCGTGAAAAAGGTATGGCGCTGTTGGTGATGTTGCTAGCAAAGCATTCTCAGCAATCAAGGATAGACTAGCACGATTAATACTACGAAAATCTCAGCCACCAGTGAAACTGGCCAGCACTGAAGTGATGCCCGTAAATGTCAGTAAAATAATAAATCAAGCTGCTAATCAAAAACTAGCAGAGTTGGCTAGTGTACCAATGTCAGAAAAAGAAAAAATGTAACCGCTAGTCTGATAGCAGGAAGCGGTCTTCGTGTTAGACGAAGACGATAATAATAAAGATGTTCAAGCGTATATCTGATCCTGCGTTTGACATGGATGCACCAGTTTTAAAAGATGAATCTGTGCGCGATTATCAATATTATTCTTATGATGCACGAAAGCCAAATCAGCGTGGACGAATTCAGCTGCAAGTTCAAGATACAAGCAGATATTTCTTACCCGCTGAGGCATTCATTGAAGTAGAAGGTAGAATTTTACAAGCAGATGGTACAGGGGTTGGAATTGGAAATAGACCTGGTTTTGTTAACATTGGTATTATGGCGTTATTTAAAAGTGCCATATACATGATTGACAGAAAAAAATATTGAATCAATTCAGAATGATGTCGATATTGCCAGGACAATAATTGGCCTTGCAAGATACAGCGATGATTATTCAAAATCAGCTGGTCCCTCAGTGATGTTTGCAAAGGATACAAGTGATTTTCCAGAAAGCAGCAATGTAAATATGGGTAATGTAAGAGCTGCAGGAGGAGCTGCTGATGCTCCCGCAGTTATAGTTATGAATGAAAATTTTAACTTAGGATTCGCATCACGTCGAGCAATGTTAAATGATGAAGAAAAATTTTCATGTGTGATTCCACTGTCATATATTTTGGTGTTTTGTAGAAATGTCAGAAAGGTCATTCTCGGAGCCAAGCATACAGTTGTACTTGTTCGAAAAGACAACGACAATGATGCAGTCTGGCGACGTGATGCAGGTGGTGCATGCATAGTAAGACTAACAAAACTTTCGTTGCGGATGCCAGTAATGACTCCTACAATACCTGAAGAAGAACGTTTACTCTCTTTTATGAGTCAAGGTGGTAAATCAATGTTATCATGGTTGACGATGACCATAGTATTTCAAGTGAAGTTGTTGGTTTATTTACATGGCAGATAGCATCACAGCAGGGTATTTCTGCACCGCGACATATATTTATCGCATTTCAGGAAAATGCACGAGAAAACACACAAACACGAAATTCGATGGTATTTGACACGCTTGAGTTAGTGAAGTTTCTTTAAGGATAAATGGGCATCAAGAACCAGCTGAGGATATATTGCTAAGTTTTGATCACAATCATGCATCACGTGCTTACCATCGATTAATGTCATTCAGAATATTGATTCTGGTTTACAGATATCTCAGCGTGATTTTACAACACTGTATCCAATATATTACTTTTCACTAGAACACTTAGATTTATTCAGGCAATCTGTCGTTGATATACAATTTTGAGCTCGTGTAGCACGGTCACCACCAAGAATAGCCGGTCCACCAGTTATTCCTGATCTGTTGAAACTTTTACCATTAATGATTTCAGCTAGAGAAGCGGGAAACACTGGAACTTAAATTAATAATGAGATAGCAGAATCACTGAACTATCTTAAATCAAACAATAACATGCCAACATCTGAATACAACATTTTGTGCAATGATCTATTAAAATAGATAATCCAGAGATCCTGTGTAGATTTAGTGAACAAAAAACTGCTAAAACAAGCGTGGACATCGGCTAGGTCAGAAGAGAGTGAAGTTGAGCAAAATCTTGAAATCCTTTTCAAACCAGTAACAACAGATCGCCTTTGTGAAAAGTCTTTTGAGACTACTCAAGAAGCAGCAAAATTGAACTTAATTAGAGATAAAAGATTAGCTGGTGTTGCAGATGATAAAACAGATCAAATGAGACCCGCGTTTGATAAACTTTATACTGACCTGCAAGAAATCAAAAACAGGATTGATACTGTGTTAACTGTTTAAAAACCTAATCAGGGAAAACTTATTGCAGACGTTAATAAAGATAATCTTGATCGTGAAAAATTATTTAAACTTGCAAAGCTCAACGATAAAGAAAGAGGAATTTTTTTTGCAGGCGTTCCCAATGGAAAATGAAAAAGAAATCAATAAAAGCTATGTTAACTTGCATAATTAAGAAATAACTTCACTAAGCGAGATTATCTATTCAACAGATAAAACAAAGTTAGGAAAGCAGTAAAAAAAAATATTTGATTTATAATGTTCTTAGCAAACATTTTAGTTGTTTTATTCGTGAGGTAAATCATGTGAAAGCTGGTAGATCCCGCAGTTTTTCATATGAGGACGTATTAGTACACGACATATACTTAGCAGATTTTGAAGAGTTGATAGAAAGATCATTTCAAAGTTTGTCTGATAAACTGTAAGAAAAAACGTCGTCGTATAAATATTTATCAATCAATGATAAACTGGTTAACAGACTAGCAATATCAATATCAAGTGGTGGTGATAAGAATGAGATGGTTGAGATGCTAGATCACCTGAGAAAAATTTGGTGTGATATGATAACAACATGTGAGTGCAAGTTACTTCATTATGATCTAACTTGATTGTATCAAACTATAATTATAATGAAGTCAGGTACATTATTGTTTGATTCAAAACAATCAAGTGAGAAAAGTTCAAATTGTTCTGTTACTTACGCTCCACCGCTTCAACTTGATCCAAAACAGCAATATCAAATAGGATTGTTTTATGCAGTAATGTGGTCGTCAATACGCAACGTTAAAACAGGAGATAACGGTAACTTTCGTGACTAAACTGGTGCCAGGTCATCTTTCGCAATACCATAAGGTGGTTACAACGTCACTGACCTTAACACAATAATAAAACAGCGTATACCATCCAAAATGGTGGTGACGCAAGATATTTACTGTCTGAACCCAAATACAATACATTGCTAGCTAGGATAACACTGAACAACGTTGTTATCGTTGATTTCTCTTTAGTTAACACGACAGGAACATTACTTGGTTTTAATAGAGTACAATATGGTTCAGCTACTGCAACTACCTCTACTACCATAGGAAGGTGAGAAAACTGTTGATGTTTCAACAACATCATTTACTGACTGATAAAGCTATGTGCTGCTACATAAACACTGACCAACATTCTCACATAATTCTACGTGCCTTCCAACTGACTCTTTCATTTTATCAAAATCTTTGTTGTACAATTCAAACGCCTTTTGAAATTAAAGGTCGATCCTTTTGATACACCTCTAGTCATTTTATTCATGCCCTCGATGTAGTCCTTAATTATTGTAACAAAAATCATGAAAGTGATGTATTTTTGTTTCTTCTTCTTCTTTTTTAAGCATATTACAATGAGAATCGTTTATTATTTCATCAAGATTAGTGCTTTAACGCATTAATTTGAATCTGCTGAGTCTAATGCAGCTAGTTCATCTTATGGGAGATTTATTTTTTCAAAATTCTGATGCCGTCATCCTTTTTATACTTATCAAGAACATAAAAAAGTAAACCCTTAAAATCAGATTTTGTCTCGTACAACTGTTCAAACTGTATATCCTCCATTTCATTTAAGTTGTGCTCCCATACTCGCTAAATCCGTTGTTGTATTATGAGCCTTTCCTTCAGCTTTAGTGATAACAGCATCTTGTTTCTCATCATTCAAACCATTAAGACTATTTTCCTTAATTGTGTTACTGTTTCTGAATTAGCTGTTCTATCAGATGACTTCTCACCAATTATTGCAGTTGTCTCAGGTTTAAAATGTTTAGCAGCAATCTCTTCCTCAGAGCTATGTTTTCCTTGCTCTTTCAATTTCTTTTGCTTTTTATTCAGCTGACTCAATATTTCTCTTTTTATCCACATTACTTTAGTCACACAAAAATTGATCTAGATTATGACGAAACATCTTTGATCTAACGATGCAGACTTTATTGTATAACAAGAAGTCATGTTTGTTGCCTGTTCATTTGTGATAGTAACTTTTCTTTTGAAATGTCACCGCATTGTTCTCTAGCAATGTTCTGAATTTCAGTGCTGTCTAGTCCGAAAAACAAACTGAAACAACCTGCGTCAGTTCTGATCAGGCAATCAACATTGTAAAATCTTTGTGCGAGATAAATTATATTACAGCGCTGATTTATTCCTGAAGAGAAATATGATTTTAGCTTTTTCATCTGTCTGTGTTCAAATGGAATGTCGTCAAACACAACAATTTTGGTTTCAGTTGCATCCAACTCAAATACTGGTGTCCGTTGATCTGGATCACTTATCACAGAAATATCCTCCAGTACTCCATGTTCATCACGCAATTTATTATTGTAGTCTTGTAATAATTGATATTTATCCTGTTGGGGATTAACAGTGTAAACATAAACCTTGTCATAGTTAAGACCATTGTTAAGTAAAAGGTTTATCAACAAGTTTCTTCTGCCTGAATCAGTTCAACCAACTATAAGGTAATGACAATAGGACAGGTTTAAATTGTGTTTATGAGAGATCATGTTCTCAGTATCAAAGTTAATGATTTTCATTTTATAATAAGTTTGATACAAAATACAAAATAAAGTGAGCTATGTTATTAAGTTTGGTACTATTACTGTTTATGCAGCTCATAGTCCGTTTTGAGAACTGTTGATAGTATGGCAGGAAACTTAAACAAGTTGGGCAAGAAGATAATACATTTAGAAATTGATTTCCCTCTTCCAAATGATGATCTGACTCAAGCTGTTAGCTTAGGTCAATTGTTGACTATTGATCTTTAAAAAGTAAACAAGAGCGGTGATACTATCCCAGGAAATGTCAACATGTCAGATAAAAAGATAAGAAATTTACAGTTGGATTTTCCTCTTCCAAATACTGATCTTACTCAACCTGTTAGCTATGGTCAGTTGTTCACACCTGACTTTTTAAAAGTAAACAAAAGTGGAGATACATTACAGGCGATCTCAATATAGATGGCAAAAAGGTATAAGGTTGAAACATATTGCTCATGATACAATTGAAGAATATTTGGAGAGAGAAAACAGTATTTGAGACTGAATAGACCTATCTTGTCCACACACACACACACACAGACACACACACAGACACACACACATACATACATAC
>JAECUM010083986.1:0-15706 GCA_016617855.1 Megalonaias nervosa | reverse complement strand
TTCCACTACCACCAGACTTTTTGTGTCTGCCGTCTTTTGGGGGATTTTCGTTTTAGTTCATTTTGGGCATTAGAATTCCATTTTAAATGCAACTAATAATGATACATCCTAAAGAACTACATCCACCAGGTTTTGGAGAGATTTGTTTGTTTGGTTTGAGTTTCGATTATTGTATCTGATAGTTGTGAAAATGATAATTTATGTTTCTTTAGAAAGTGGTTGATTTGACTGGGTAATGTCAATGCTACCTTGAAGTAATGAAAGCGATGTCAGCGTAAGCCACTTACGTAACACTTATTTGAGACTGGCTTCTAACAAATGTGACCACACTTGTAACAGCATCGCATGGATTCAAAGGTTCAATGTCAACCGCGTAGTAACTTTCGGCATTGCGACTTAAATCTGGATCGATTTTGATAGGTTGATCGTACTCCTGTTCCCACATTTCTAAAACTTTGTATCATTGACGTTCTAACTGGAGGCGTCATTGGTATGTTTGCTCTTACAACGCTTCCATGGTGAACTCTGAAAAATGGACTTTTTAGGTTTCGATGAGGACAATCAGTAGGGTATCTGTTGAATTCGAAGACGATCTGGGGTTTCTAACTCCCAGCCATCCAAAGAAAAACTTATTTTCTTCTTTCGACCGTTTCGAGCATGTTGCATCCACTTGTCTTCACTTTCACAAAAGTTGCGTAGCCAACGCAAAACTTTGGCAGATGTGTCGACGGATAAAATAGAAGGGGTAGGAATGCTTGGGTTTTTTATTCTTTCTCAGGTATGAACTTCTTTCGATGGACTAATCCACGTGCATTAGCGATCGCAGAAACTCAATTCAAACAATCGATAACGCTGTGATCCAGAAATATATGTCTCATTGTTACGCAGCAGCGGCGCAAAATGTCCAAATCAGATAGGTAGTATTTCAACATTTCTTATTGAAAGTCAAACGGACTTCAGGATTGCATTTGGTACTGTGTGCATACCGTCAGATCGTTATAGTGAACGTCATACCAATGCAGGAGCAAAAAGTCACGCTTAGCTTCCGTATTGAAAAAGAGAGAAAAACATAGCCTTTGGTTTTCTCTGTCATTCCAAACGTTTTAGGCATTCTACTCAAAGGCATAGCCAAATAACTCAAGTAATCTTTAAACTTGACTTGTCTCACTTTCATGTGGATGAGTTTGTCTCCGTTCATTGTGACAATGGGACATTCCTTACCTTCTTCTGAATAATATTTGAAAAACAAATGTTCGTCTCAATTGTAAGCTATGACGGTAGCTTATCAATGACATTCCCTTTAACGCTGTATTTCCGTTTGGTCCAAGTGTCGTCGGTAGGGTCTAAAATCCATGCTGCAAAATCTGGAAGAGTGCGAGATACCTGAAATATATTTTCACGCCCTCCTGGCATCTTAATACAATTGGGACAGTGAAAAATATATGTTCTTGTATACACTTCTCACACGAATGTTAAGTTACTCAGAAGCTGGGGATGTGAAAGCCAGTCTCTTACATTCAGGCACAGTTAAAATCCACTTGCTTCTTTTCTGTTTGTGCTGGTCGTCCTCGAAGTTTTCTTCCAGTTCATTCGCATACTTTTGGTTGAAGCATTGATGTTCAAAGTCGACATTTTGGTCACAAAAATGGCATCTTTTATTTCCTAGACAACCATGTGCCTTTGAGTAATTGTTTTCGAATAAGATATCCACAAGTGGAGCACAATTCAATGCGTTCTCTTCCTTCAGGAATGACCGCTCCAGTGCATGTGCGCCAGTAGGATGTTTTGCAGAAGGGGTCAGGATTTTTTGCAGAGGGGGGTCAGGATGTTTTGCAGGAGGGGTCAGGAATTTTGCGGGGTCACGGCTGAGTTAGTATAGAAAGCAGTCTGAAACTAAAGCTAATATTTACAAAGCGTTTTGAACAGAATCTTGTGACATATTTTCAGCTTCATTTGCATGATTAAACTTGTCGGAATATATATATATATATATATATATATATATGCAGTATGATTTCCAGGGGCCTTCTCGTGACCCCCCCCCCCTTGACCTATGCTGCGGGCGCCCATGCTCCGGTGGCCTGAGTAGTTAGAGCGTCCGCATCGGATGCGGGAGGTCGCGGGTTAGAACCCCGGCCGAGTCATAACAAAGACTTATAAAATGCTACTAGCAGCTGCCTCGCTTGGCACTCAGCATGAAGAGGTTAGTGTTAGGACTGGTCGGCATGGTGTCAGAATAATGTGACTGGGTGGGACATGATGCTACATGATGTCCCAGTGCTAGACACCATTATAAACTGTCACACTGCAGACATCTTAGCGATATGACTGAAAAATTGTTAAAGCTACGATAAAAATTCAGATCACACACACACACACACACACACACACACACACACACCTACCTTATACCGCAGCACACACCAAGGTTACCTTGTACCGTAGCATACACCAAAGTAACCTTATACCTTAGCATACAACTAAGCTACTTTTTACCTTAGAATACACCAAAGTTATACCTTAGGATACACCTACGTTACATTTTAACTTAGAATACACCAAAGTTATGTTATACTTTAACATACACCTAAGTTACATTTTACTTCAGAATACACCAAAGTTACCTTATACCTTAGCATACACCTAAGTTATATTTTCCCTTTAAATACATCAAAGTTACCTTATACCTTTGCAAGTAATAAAACTATCTCGCTTTAACTAAGCAATGACTCGTAAAGAACAAAACCAAAACAAAATTCAGCACTGTTTGAGTTGTTTTCCTGGAAAATATGCATTTTAATGAAAATGCCAGGACTAGACTGCAAGTGATGCTTTGGAAACCAGCCGAAATAACATCCGTTCGCTTTGTCAGTTGGTGTGTGTGTGTGTGTGTGTGTGTGTGTATTTACGTAGCATCATGTCCCACTCAATCACATTATCCTGACATCAGGCCGACCAGTCCTAACACTGACCTCGTAATGCTGAGCGCCAAGCGAGGTTGTCAATTGGTGTAATTTTATAAATACTTTATTTTCTGCTTAATGTCGCTTTCTACTGAATGTAAGTAAGGTCCTTCAACGGTGATCAAGTAATGAGAAGAAATCAGAGGAAAAAGATAAACATTTTACTTTGGTCAGTAATGCAAAAAGAGCAGATTTACAAATCGGTGTCGTAAAGCAAGCAAAACATTTATACGTACTTCTATTCATCGATTTGATACGGCAAATGATGGATATTAGAGACGTCAGTTGATGGCTTGAGATGCAATACATAATGTCTAAGGATCAGGCTTGGTTGGTTCAAAGGAAAATGTATACGATCACGGTTGAATAAATCAAAGCATAACACATATATGTTGGAGACGGATGACCAGTAAAGGAGCCGCAGGTGTATAGAATTATCGACTTTTAATTTGTTGACATTCGTCATAACAGTACTCACTAAAGCCAATGTCCTTTAGAACGTTGACTACACAAGGGATAATATTTGCAACTGTGTAAAATTCAAACCAAGTATATCAATATCCTTGTAGAAAATAGACTTGAAAACTTGTCGACCTATCTCACTTGTCCACATGTATGGCAAATAACATAAATTGTGGTTCAATGAACCACAACTTATTCGATATGAATATGACACTTATAAGAAAAAAATATGCCCATCATACCAAGTTATTGCTTTCGAGGCTCCTGCTGATCACACGTAGACATACCAGAGCATCACAGAACAGAACAAATATTCTTCCACTTGCTTCACTTTTTTATGAATGCAACCAAATTGTATCTCTTAAACAAGAAGTCCACACAGAATAGAACATTATAGAGTGTACGATGGGTTGAATGGATGGATGGATTTACGTGCAAATAGATGAATGTGGTTCCGAAGATTCTTCCATTGTTATTCTGATAAGGTATCAACCAAAATACACTTTACTATCGTTATTTTATGGTCAATTTTAATTTTGATACGACCAGTGTGGTGCTATAGCGGGGTCGTTGTAATTAAAATGGTATGGGAATAATCATATGAATATGTACTTGATTAGTCGACTGATTTGACATGTAGATTTCTTGTAATTTTGGCACACTTTATTTACAGTTAGGATACCATAAGAACAAACTTTTAAGTCCTTTATTTTCATCCATAGTGCTACCCTCAAATATATGAGCAAAATAGTTTTGAGATTAGTGTTGCATTATATAAAGACAAATATTGGTGAATGAAAGAAAGAAATTGCACTGGGTGACTTAGGTTAGGATATTTGTCTACAGACCATATTAAAGACTTAATGCAAGTCGTTCAAATAACTTTCATGTTATGCTCACTTTAAAAAGGTTTTCAGCGTCATTTGTTCTTTAATTCATAAGTTTGAAAATAAATAAGATGCTTTTATTACGCACAGTTGATGTGTCTTTTATTACACACAATTGATGTTTTCTAGGATTATACAAGTGTTCGTCACCTGTTGCCTTTGAAAATCAATGCTTCTTCTTTGGAACTCAACTTTTAAGTAATGTCTCGTGGGAAACGGAAACACCGTTTAGGTTTGAATCCGCCACCAGAGGCTTCAGAAATAATCTGTCTTGCCAAAACATCTAATCCATTTGACAAACAGTGCGTTAACATCAGCATGGGGAAAATGTGAATGCCGTGCTTGATACAGCGCCGTACATTGTGTACGCATAAGAGTTACGAACTAATTTGGAATTATTACCTATCATACAAAATGTACAAGGTCCAGTATTTCTGTAGTGTTTGAGTTAAATATATTTATATATTTAATCAGATCTTGTTTGTGGAAGAAAGAGAAATATATATATATATATATATATATATATATATATATATATATATATATATATATATAGAGAGAGAGAGAGAGAGAGAGAGAGAGAGAGAGAGAGAGAGAGAGAGAGAGAGATAAAATACATGCATGCCTACAGAAAATCAATGAATACCTATTCCTTTACTTTGGAACTGGACGTTTAAGTAAGATCTTGGGGAAATATAAGTCGTTGACTAGGTTCGAAGCTGCTACCACAGCTTCAGAATTGATGTATCCTATACATATATATAGAATACTACTACTTTTTACTTAACGTTGGTTTTAATTTTAATAAATAATTCTAGCTGCTACCAGCTACTTTGGCCACAAGCAACAGTTCTTGCAAGCTTTTCAAAGTTAGATACATTGCTCAATGGTACTCTAGACAGAGGCTGGAATTCGCGATCCACAGGTTATGTGTTTCACGCTCTTTTTACTAATCTATCCCTTTCATTCACACATCCATGCATACGTCCATCCGTCCATCCATCCAACCAACCGCCCGTCCGTCCGTACATACATACATACATACATACATACATACATACATACATACAATTAAAATGACCCCTGTTGACCGCGCATGCTTTTAGCGGCTTCCAGAGACTTATTTAATGGAAAGAATTGTTCATATTGGTACTATTACAATACATTCCGATACCTCATCTCTGTCAGCCCGTCACTCTTATTCTTGTAACATGAACTCCATCTACACCGATTAAAGGAAGAGCCCTCATATTTGATGTGACTGAAGAGGAAGAGTAGATCAAAACAATGCTTTCGGATCCAGGATGTATCCACCAGGATAGGACGTGGTGGGAATCAAATGTCTCATTTCATTGTTTATATGGACTCATCTTTGTAGCTGAACTACATCTATGTCCGCTGAGGAACAGGAATTATATGGAAATAAGGGAACCAGTCTGGCAAAGGATAAAGATAAAATAGAGTATATATGGGTCTAACTAACCAGGACTGGTTGATAATGAAAGTTTGTTTTTTTTAGTAAATATATTCTTTTAAGAGCTTATCTTAGTTGTAACTGAAACAATAGAGATATTGTTTTATTGATGGAATTTCAGTCCTTTAACAGTCTTGAGTCTGGAAAACTCATTACTGAAATTAGCACCTGACTCTTTTTTTTGCGGAATTGAAAGCATTTTCTTCAAACACATGTAGGTCCAGAAAATGCCGCGGCTCTTATCCTTTTCTCTACACAGAAACTGTCATCCAGGATGCATCTAGGTTTGATCATGAGTACTCATAAATTTAAAGTTATAAGATTTTTAATATCGTGGTGTTTGCATAGGTTTACTTTGAGAACATAATTATTACAGTGTGCCTATTAACCAGGTACGACATGTTTCAGTAAATGAGTAGATGACAAGGAAGGTTTCGAATTAGGAATGCAGACAGGAGACGGACGTGGCTGAGGTGGGTGAAAATGAAAAGCGCTAATCACGGCAGTGGCATCTGCCAGTAGATCTTGTTTGTAGTCTATGAACGTAAAGCTGAAAGAAGTAACCGCTTTGTTCCAGTATAGTCTACTGCAACTGAGTCTTAGTTCAAATATTGTCTCTTGCAGTCAAATTTTAGTTGAAACATAGTATATTGCAACCGAGTCTTAGTTCAAATATAGTCTATTGCAATCGAGTATAGCAAGCTCGTTCCTTGAATTATGATGGTCCATTTCATCACAATGACTTATGTTCAACTTTAGCAGGTGCAGTATATGACATTAAACGGGTTACAAGTACTAATATAGAATCAGTATGCTTTTATGACACTCGTTTAATATAAGTACAACATAGTAAAGTAAATTATAACTTTAAGCATCTACGCACCAAAATTGAACGCACGTACGGTCTTGCTACGAGGGTAAATGTCCTCCCTATGCGATACAGTTTTCTCAGAGTACGTTGAACTCTCGTCGCTCCACCCACGTGTCAGTATGAGTAATTACACAATCATACAATGTGATCAGTTTCCGCTAAGGTTAAATTACCTTTCCCTAAGTAGGACGGTTTAAACATATATTAAAACTGCATTCCGATATCTTGTAGGGTATTATTCCGAATTTTATCAGCTCTAGGGATTCAGCTTATAATGATGCAAGCAATAACTCTACTCAATTTCATTTTGACAAACTCAACCCGGCAAAGACGAAGAAAATAAACGTAAATAAGGTCATTTGTTCACAGGGGAGTAGCGATGCCCTAATATGGAAGTATACTAAATTCCAGCTCAAACCTGTTTCAAATGCTTTTGATATGTTAGCATTCTACTCCAACAAAGTGAGTAGGTGTTACAGTCTTGTACAACTTGTAGCTGGCGTAGTCATGTAATGTGAAAGAGATAGAAGGCTATGGCGGCTGGTCTACATGCATACCTGTCAAATTATACCACCACTACCATGCTGGACTGTTCAATAGCATATTAGTTAAAATTTAAGTAATTGCCAGATAATTGAAAAGAAAATAAACTTCATAAAGGTTTGGGAATTTCTTTTTTCTAACAACATCTTCTTCCTAAATGAGATTCATAATGAAAGAAACTGAACTACGTAACTGGGCAAAAAATCGTCTCGATAAAGACAATTTGTGTGTGTGTGTGTGTGTGTGTGTGTGTGTGTGAGAGAGAGAGAGAGAGAGAGAGAGAGAGAGAGAGAGATTGAGATTTAATGGCAAAATTATCAGTAAATGATACTGGAAGGGTAATTAACAAAACGAAAGATCCATGAATGAAGAATAGCTTCAATGAAAATAGAAACACTTCTAGTTTCAATACCGCCCTATGAGAAAAATAAAGCTGTTGAAAGCTGAACTTACTACAAATGCAAACGGTTTTCGGGACGTCCAATCAAAGCCTGTTTCAAAACAGATATATCTCGTTAATTTCAATTGTTTCAGTAACTTTTGTAATGTACGAGGTCTACTATATATATATATATATATATATATATATATATATATATATATATATATATATATATATATATATATATATGTGTGTGTGTGTGTGTGTGTGTGTGTGTGTGTGTGTGTGTGTGTGTGTGTGTTGTAGGGTTTAACGCCATTTTTCAGCACAAGATAGGCTAAACATGGCGGCCAGTATAAATGGTAGAGGAAGAACCGGGAAAATCCCGGAAAGAACCACCAACCCACGAGAAGCTACTGGCAAGCTTTCTCACATACCCACATACATATATAAAGGATAGGGCGGTAATTTCATGTGCTTTAGAAATGATCTATCTTCATGCCTAGTGGTTTACCAGTTGCCATGGTCACAGCATAATACACACATTGATCAATGAAATATCACTTGATGCAGCACACTTGATAGCAGGAAGTGTTACATAAACTAACCTAAAAATAACGATCACTAGTATCATGTGTAATTAATACTATGGAAATAAGAATGCTAAACTTAAATTGGTCTTATGAATTACACTCTGCATTTAAGGTACGCAAGTGGTTTAATTCCTTGAGATTGATGCTTTTTTTTTACATGCAATAAGTCATGCTCATGTAGATCGTGACCCAACATACATAGTGTGTCGATGGATTCAGGAATTTGATGTAGATGCCTTAGTCAAGTTGAAAATTGCCGATAGAACAAGGAGGAAATCAAATGCATTTCTAATTTTTAAAACAATGTAAAAGAAATTAAATTCGCATCCAGTATATTTTATTGTCAAGACTGAACTGTTTAGAAATTGTTCAGTACAAAACAATGTCTTATCTTTTCTTCTTTTTACGGAATGTCATTTGTCAAGTAAAAAATGAGTTAGAAATCAATAATTTGCTAACCAAATACAGAAATATTGACTTTGATTTAATCAAAAGGCGCTATGTGGAGTTACGTACTTACCTGAAGATTTAGTTTCCTAAATATAAATCCCTGAAAAAGATTACCATCCATTCATTTTTTCATTTCTCTGTATGCATACATTTATTTTTACTTCCCTATATGTCTTCCTATATACAAACAAATGACTAAGTAACAAATCAAGCAGCCATTGAAACAACCACAACTGCAACACTTAAGCAGCTGTTTAATACAGAAAATTCTGAGGAAAAGGCTAGAGGGGCATCAAATTTGATCGTACGACATTTCGCGTAGAAGACAAGTGGAATATTTGTTCAACGATAATCACATAGGTGTCTCCCAATAATGCATACAAAACAGAGACCAATCCAATAGCGATGCCGTGAGATTACCTTCGAATAATGCATACAAAGCATAGACCACGAAAGAGCGATGCCGGGCGATTACCATTGAATATTACAACTAATGTGCAGACGAAGGATTTAACCCAATATCTTAGATATTTAATTATTAAGTTTTGTTTTTATTGAATGTAAATGGGGATTCTTTGTTCTAGAAACTATTGACTTCGTTCTGGTATGACACGGGTTACATGGTATTTTGTGACTCCTTTAAATTTGTCGATGAAAGAAAGAGAAAGTCTTTCAAAGAGTCATTATCCTGCCAAAATTGTCATGCGAATACCATGTGATTATTTACTCGAAACTCTTCTATGATAAATTCTGAGGATTTAAATAAAGATAGGATTTAATATTATTAAGGTATGATGAAAACAAAGGACTTGAAGACCTAAATGTTTATCCCCATATACCGGAAACATAATTACGCTAATATGTAAATATCAGGGATACAGATATAGGCCAACAGAGCCGAACTGTTTCTTCCCATTTTATGCACACATATGAGCTCGTTTCAAGGACAGCTGTAATGTTTTCTGTTATTGCTTCCAATGAACCGAATAAGATGTAATCTTTGAAACATCATTAGTGTATAGGATTAATGCAAGTTGATGAACCCTGATATCTGATAAAGCCATGCTTTTTTCCAGCATAAAGTTTCAATAAGATCACAGCTGTTCTGATTGTTGTTTTCTTTTTTTTTTTTTAATTATGTTTCTTTATTGGGAACATTTTAACTTTGTTCTAATTTCTGAAAATGGTGCTACGAGACCGTACTTATACACCATTTTTAAGACTGTGTACAATTCAAGAATAATCTCTGACGTTACCAAAGATGCCATTTTAACCAAGTCAAATAATATAGTAATAAGTTTATCTGTTTCGATTTCAGTACAACAACCTGAGATTTGTTCTTTTCGCTCACACTGTGTTCAGTACCCACTTCGTGTATTAAATAAATGGATTTTTACGAGATCGACCTTTACTTAAAGTTTCTTGACCATGATTCAAAATGCTCAGTCGAATATACAATAACAAGCAATTATTGAGTCGGATAGAAAAAGTAGAAGAAAATGATAAAATAATTATAATTAACTAAATGGTCAACAGATCAGAAGATATATTCACAACAAAAACAGGCGGCTAATACGTTTCCATTATCAACATTTGTTACATACTGATGATCGTTGACAAGCAGATAATAATGACATAAAAGTTTATACAAATAAAATAATGGATGTAAATTTATTTTGCCATTTATGAAAAGGTGTGCGGTTCTTTTCTACGCACGTTTAAAAAGAGAAAACCAGATTCGTTATAATAAGACTCTATGGTTTTATATTAAATAACAGAGAAGAGCGAAAACCAAGTTTTGTAAAATTCAACAAATAATGTATTTCTCTAGAATACAAAGTGAAAATTTAAAAAGAACTTACAGTATTACGAATTAAATCACAAATAGTCCAATAGTTCCATCACAAGTCCCAATGAATAAAGTTCTAATTAAATTCCAGTGGTGTTCGAAATAATATCCAGCACTGAAGGTGTTGATGTACCTGTAGTTTTGAATGTACTAATAATGTAACAGTGGTATGAAGTTAGATGATGTGCTTATAGTCTTCCAATTAATCACAATAATATAATCTAAATGTTCTTGTCTAAATTCACTATAAATTAATGTCTCAATCCAAGAACATTATTGAGCACTTTCAGTTCCAGAAAAAAAAAAATAATTTGAATATATAATTCCACCCAAATCAAAAATGGATCCAGGATGTAGGTCAAAGGTTCATTTCGACAAAAATATGAGTTGTAAATAGATAAAAATCTGTTACTAAAATTATAATTAAGAACATAGGAAACATAGGTACAACAGGTTCTTCGTGGGGCAATTCCAATGTCCTAGACCAGACACAAATAAACATGTTTACCTTTATTCATAATGATCCTAATATTTAACCCACACTCCTGGCGAAATATTCACTATGTATTATTTATTTCCAAAATAAAAGCAACATCAGTGTCCCTGGTCAGGTACACAGTGAACTTGGTTTTGGACAAGATCAAGTCCAAAATACCTGTATGCATAACCTATAATCATGGAAAATAACAGATGCAAATTATATATATATATATATATATAACCAATAATAACATATATATATATATATATATATATATATATATATATATATATATATATATATATATATATATACTATATATATATATATATAACAATTGCTATTTCATGAAGGGTGAAAATTTCAATAACAAATATGTAAAACAAACTTTCTTTAAAAAGACAGATGTTGAATACTTTCCTACATTTGTACAGAAAATATAAGCAGTCAAGAAATTTAACACAACAAAACAAAGTAGAATTTGGAACTATTTTACGAAACCTAAATAATGAAAGTGTTCATCACTCATCTGTAGATAAATCATCAGTTGAACATTACAAAGTAAAACAGATAAAAAATACGGATTCATTTTTTTTAGATATTTAAGAACTGATACGTTTTGAACACTTAATGTTAAAGTTGAATACAGCATTAGAATGTTGAGATACATATCTTCTACGTTTTAAATATGAGGTTTATAAAATATTTATAATGTGATCATAGGTGAAACCGCTGTGTATACACTAGAGGATTTAGATGAAATAATTAGGGGAACATTTTCTAAGGATACAGATAAAAAATATAACTTAGAAAAATACTTGAACTGATTTAATACAACCAACCTTGATTAAAGATATTGATAATTTAGACGAGTTTAACATATCAGTTAGTGTATCTAAAATAGATGTTGAAAGCAGAAAAGTGAGAATAATGGAGAGAGAGGGAACATGTTAGAAAATGCATCAGATCATTTAGAGTTTGGGAACTATAGAGAGGATAATAACGGTGATTATAACTGGTGGGGTAAATTACCACAACTGTTGTTTTTTAAAGTAAGCAACAGAAAAGAGCGAAAACCAGTACATTTTGTAAATGTCAACAAGTTATACATTTCACTAAAATAGAAAATTAAAAAAGAACTTACAGTATTGTGAATTAAATCCCAAATAGTTCTAAAAGTTCAATCACATGTCCAAATACATGAAGTTTCAATTGAATTCCATTGGTATTCCAAATAAATTCCAATATTGAACGCGTTGATGTGCCTGTAGTCGCGAACGTGATAATGTGCAAATGGCCTAGATTGTGGCATGTTGGTAATAGTTTTGTTATGTATCACAATAGTATGATTCAAATTGTCCTTATCTGAATACACTATAATTCCAAATTAATGTTTTAGTTCAAGAATAATATTGAGCATTTTGTAAATGCGGTGAATAAGACTTTGAATAAATACATTCACTCAAATTAAAAACAGAATACGACAATAAGACTGATTTTGCTTCGGATGTTAAGGAAGAATGAATAAACTTAATGTAAACAAGCTTATACACCCTCTACTTTGCCTACCATTTTCTGCAAATACTCTGTCAACTTAATACAAAATGTCCTTTTCTGGAAGTTTCTAAGGTCAGAATTAAGACTGTATTTTTGACTCAAACTGAAGTAAACATGTTTATAATTAATAATGATCTGAATATTTATTCTATACCCAGAGAGATATTAGCTATGTATTATGTTGTTTACAAGATAAATGTCACTGGTACTAAATATATTCCAATATTTATTCATAACTTGTCGTGATAGAATTAACAGTTCTCATAAAGATGACTGGCAACAAAATTATGATAAAGAGAAGACCGAAGAATGACGAAAAGTATGCATCATTTTCAAAACATTTGGCAGGAGGTAAGTTTCTATAAGATGGAAGAGAAATTTTTGTCACAAGAACAATACGATTTGTTCATGGTTCTTGTTCTTTTGTTCAATATTGAGAGAAACCGTCAAATATCTGAATAAGAACACATTCTTAAAAGCAAAACTTAATTTTGGCACCACATGTATGAATAGTATTAAGTCAAAATATCTAAGACATCATATATGTCTATATGAACACATGGACTTGCCTGAAAGGTTTAAAGAGTCTAAGCTAACTAAACATTTTTTAAAAATGTGTTAAAATATTACAGGAACAGGAATCAGCAAAGATGATTACAACCACGTTAAAATTTATGTGATATATTTCATTTAAAAAAACCATAGGCGATCTTAACAATTTCTACGTTAAGAAATAAACAGTAATGGTACGTAATAGCTTTTTAAGAACCTAGATATGCGTTCAAGCAAGTGCAAATTAAATTCTGAACATTATTGTAATGCTCCGGGGCCTATATTTAATGCTAGTTAAAGAATAACTGATACAGAATAATAATTAATAAATTACGCACAAGATAGGCTATACAGAATCGTGATTATTAAAAGATTGTAACATTGTTTCTAATTGTGCCATCAGGAATAAGTTGTACTCTGAAGATGTAACAATATGAATAATGGAGAATATAAAAACACTTGTAAAATAACTAGCATGCGGTGCTGCATACTAGGAAGAAAATTACACGCATTACCAACACGTATTGCCTACAAGTATTACCTACACGCATTGCCTATACGCATTGCCTATGTGCGAACAAATGCCAGACAAAAATGATAGCGTAACATATAAGCAGCATATAAAAGAAATTACGGATAATATAATGCATCGGAAAGATGATAACTTATTTGGTTGATGTTCAAAAGTTGATTTAGAGGTGATAGTACATCTGCATGATTATTTTATAGACATTGTTATTTAAAAAACTATCCACTAGTACCAGAACGATTAGTATCACCACACCAAAATAAAGCCATGCATGAAAAGAAAGGAACAAATCCTTCTGTGGATAAATTATTATGTACAAGCATAATATAAAAAATGTTAATTGAATAAAAAAGCATCGGTAAGATAATCCATGGATTAAATGCTCAAGAGTAAACAATAATCTTGAAATGAATTCTTTTAAAAAACATAAAATAATTCTTAATCTTTCGGAAACATATGGGAAAATCGTATAAACAGAAAGAGATCTGCGTAAGAATATCTACAGATGAACAAAACTATTAAGTACGCTTTACCGTATTTCATTATTAAAGTTTGCCTATAACAACTGTTATTCTCGAATAACAAGGCCAATAAGATATTTTTTTAATTGTTTTCATGTCAGGCTCTAATGTACCTGTCCCTAAATTTTTATCCTTTGTTCAATAGGATGCACGCGTTGCTGTACTTTGGCATCTCAAAACTTGTTCGGTCTGCCTCACCTTTTATATATATATATATATATATATATATATATATATATATATATATATATATATATATATATATATATATATATGTGTGTGTGTGTGTGTGTGTGTGTGTGTGTGTGTGTGTTTATAAAGTTCATTACGTGACCTTAATAAATTAATCTCGCTTGTCTAAGGTCTATATTAATGTTTGCTGGATTATACGCCTGATTATTACGCTGACAAAGGTGAAATGGCAGTGATCGGTAAAGGCGAGCGCTTTAGACCACTCGACCACTAGGGCCTCCGACGGTAAAACTGCACCAATAAATTGATTTTACTAATTGTCGTATACTTGGATCAAATAAATGTCAATACGATACTCCACAGCCTGATATTGCCATCCATACTTTCTAGTTTAATTGATTTTGCCAAAAGATCATATCACGCTTTCGTCCATATCGTTTTATTGAATAATGTTTGTCAAAATATCTAATGGTCTGAATGTGCTGTGCAATAATATATCATCATTAATGTATTTGCCCTTCGTTTGTCTTTCATACTGTTGCATTAAACTGGATAGCTGGAAAAGAATAAGGTGCACTACGTAGTACTTTTAACACCTTAACTCCATGTACTGGACATGAGTAATTTAGGTAAATTGTCAAAAACGTAACGAGTTTTGCTTCCATCGGATTCATTCTATTTTATAGTCATTCAATTTTCTTTTCTTTTTTTTTTATTGTTTTTGCGACAACCCTGTATCTAGTGTTAAAGACTTCCTAGGCAGGTGTACCCATGACCTTTTCAACTACTTGCGACCTTCGACTGAAAGTTTGGTTGTACCTCATAAGTGTTGCAGACTCCAATGACTCTGCGACAAGCCGTCCTACATAAATGTCTATCCGTCAGACACCAGACACTACATCCCCCCCCCCACAAACACACACACATATATATAAAAATTCTCTAACCTGTATGATAGTATTATTTGTATTAAATATTAATTCTGCCTACTATTATCAAGCATTCTTCTATAGAATTCTGTCTGGTGTATATTTATAATTTTCTATAATTAATCTTATATACATTGATTTCTTTCATAGGAATCCGGAATGACTGTGTAGATAGATGAGAATTAATTCCTGGGTCGTCATGCGAGTGTGTCTGCTACGTACGAGTGCATATAACACCGATTCAACCGCATCATTTTTTGGTGATGCTTGCTTAGTCGTGATGGAATATGGGCTTGTGTGTGCAGGCAAGGCGATGGGTGTCGTTTACCCGCGGTTCTGCGAACTATTATCAAGCATTCTTGTATATAATCCAGGGATAGCACTTTCTGTTCTATCTGGTATATATATACACACACACACATTTAAGTTAATGTAACAAAAGATCAGAAAAATATCCATGCTTTATTCCTA
>JAECUM010083984.1:0-11290 GCA_016617855.1 Megalonaias nervosa | reverse complement strand
CTGCAACAGTGGAGCAAGACAGCTGAGAAAAAGTCTAATTTTTCTCGTTTCCAATACAAGAAGATGAAGAAACACATTCGAATAGAACAGCCAGTGCACGATGAACGCATTAACGCAGACGAAAGACAGACAACAAGCACATAGATCATGAAAACGGCACAAAAATCCGGGACAGCTGCCTCAAGCCGGTTAAGCGATAGCGGCCATCTTGAATCAAAATAATCGTAATAATAATAATGGTAGATATCTACGGAAGATCTGCTGGTGCTGTTAAAAAGCGCGACGATGCAGATTTATCAAAATACGCTACCAAAGATGATCTTGCTGACATTATGAATTTAGCAGGAGTTGATCAAAACGAAGTTGTCGTATTCCAGGATAAATTTGGTGTTCTAAAAACGAGTAACATTAAATGGACTGATTTACTCCGCAAGGTTCTTGGGTCAACCGAAAATAACATCGCAGTATTTACCGACGTTGGAACAATAAGAGATTCGAGTATATCCATTGTAAATATCCGAGATGAAATTAACAAGATCAGATCGCTTAAAATCTACCGGTGATACGATGACTGGCGAAATCAACATGAATGGAAATAAAATTGTTGCGTTGCGAGGACCAACCGGCGATGAAGACGCTGTAACAAAAAATTACGTCGACGATAAAGCAACTGATATCGCTAATGACATACGAGCGCTCCAAACATTTCGTAGAAACATCAAGAAGAATATTGATGATATTTTTGGAAATTAATCAGTAAATATTTCTCTGTCTAAAATCATGAAAACCTCAACGATATCATTAGCGGAATTCCCAGTATCGTTGAAAAAACTAATCTTGTCAAAGTTCCGCATAAACTCATCAACAACATCGTGTATACGGTCACGTCGGGGTCGGATACATGGACGCCACAAAATAATATTATTAAACACACCGCTGCGGTAACTGGCATTTATAGATTATCAATATTTAGTAAAGAAAAATTTAGTATTTTTACCAAGTATCTTTGGCGTCATTCAACAGATGAATTTTCTGGTGTTGCTTCTGTCGTTATAAATAGCAACGACGAAGAAGAATTTATGTTGGTTCCATTTAACAAAAAAATTAACCACATAACGCTATTGGTGGTGTATAGAATTTATCTCTGAAACACCGCAATTAATCACGTAGCTTTTATAGCATGATCAACGTGGACCAATACAGGTATGACCAAGTACCATCATGGCAGCAACGACTAAAAGCCATCATCGACGATGCTACGATGAAAATAAGAAAATATCGTAGAAGTGCAGTCGTCGTCGACGTCATTGTTTATTCTGCTTCGGCAATTATTGCCGGGGCAGGTGTAGCATTATCAACGTTATCGTTGACGGCGCCGATCATCGTAACGATTGTCGTTTCATCGACAACTACCATCGCTGGTATCCTCAACCTGGTGGCGAAAAAAATAGATTCATGCACCAATACAAAATTAAACGAGTAATTAAACGAGTACACGATAAAATTACGTACTGCTACCGAAGCGTATTCTAACTTATCATCGCTAATTTCTTCGTCGCTCAACGACGGAATAATATCCGATGAAGAATTTAGCGTTGCAATAAAAATTTACAATGAAATATTTACCAGTAGCGATGTTACTGGCGATTTAAATTTTAAAAAAAATAACTAATAATGGCAACTGAATCGCTGTTGCAGCAGATTGTTACTAATACTGCACCTGCAAAAAACACGATGATATCGGTGTCATCGACGAATCCCGAATTCAGTATTAATTTTCCAAATGCGATTCGCGCCGACGAAATAGCGCTGGCACGGCTGCGTCTTTATCATAGTTGGCTCAACATCAGGTCGACATCGTCTGGTGAACTTCAACCGAATAATTCATTAGTACTTGCAGATAAGAATAAACCCGATGGAACACCAGACTGGCAAGTAGTCAGCGTACTAACAGGAAGTTATCAAATCGAACAGATCAGTGATGAATTTCAGCGCAGGATTAAATCGTTAACAGGAAAAGAATCAAAAATAAATTTCACAGTTCACGAACCAACATTATCGTCGATCACTGAAATAAAATCTCCGGACGTCGCCGTGGACATTTATCAGAGTTCGATTAGAACCGTTTTGGGATGGACAGATATTCCGCCGACGTACGAAGGTCCACCACAACCACGATTTGATGAATTTCTGACGACGGAGAAAAAAATTTATTAAAGTTCCAGATTATCGAAATGATCATCCATGGGGAGATGTTGATGGACCAATAAACAAATTTTTTTATCGATGGAGAAGAAAAAATTCCTGATCTAAGTTATCGTTGGACAAATGAACCAGAAATTCCTGAACGACCAAAAGGCGATAGTAGATATATTTTACTAGATCCTGATAAGCCAAAATTTGGAGTAAAATTTAGAGTTCCTGTTATTACATTAGTTGAAATAAAAAAAGAATTTAATCGAATATTTTTTAGTATCAAAAATCTTATTACTGATTTAATACAGTATTACAACGAAGATACAAAAAAAAAATATTATAGAATCAATCCAACACCTGAATCAAATATTTACTGATGCTGAATACGCTGAACATGTTTATGTTAAAAATATACAAAAATTTGAACCTCAAAATATTGAGCCAGAACTTATAGTGCTCAAAAATATATCCAAAGATTTAGAACCAGAAAAATCGAAACTATCATTAGTTAATCTTATCACTGATAATTTTCCTAAGATCGTGGAATCCTGGAGAAAAATAGCTCCACAATCCAACATTCTCAGACATAATAATGATCCGTATGGTGGAGGTCGTCATGTATCACCGAACATCGTCAACATCACATCGACGATCGCGGTAAACCTGGTATGTGATGTCATCGACGATAGTTATCAAGTGGACGCTGAAAAATCTAATCCGGTCCAGCAAGGATATACTCTGTATTCGTTTACGCCGCGGGTTCCACCGGGACATTTAATCGTGTCAGAACCCATCAACGTGATGTATCTACGATGTATCAATCAGTAGTTGACCAGGATAAATTTTAAACTCACCGACCAACACGGACATTTACTCAACCTCAGGTCGGAGATTCTCAGCATGAACTTGTACTTGAGAACGTCATCGTATAATTATTGTTTGGCGAATCACCACATTTTCATAATAAATATAAAAATATGTGGTGATTCGCCAAACAATGATGGAAGCCAAGCAAAAAAAAAATAAAATATAATTTATTTTTTTTACTTTCTGATAAACAACCTAATCGTTTTCGTTACCTGTGACCGACATTATATCTTTTAGTTGTTTTATTCTGGCATATATTAATTTCTTCGTTTCAAATTCACGAGATAATTCAGCTCTGACTGTTTGGATTGAACGCGATAACGGAACAAATAATCTTACTTGTGCATCTGTGATTGCTGCTAACGATTGTAACATCGCATTCTGAATCAATTTTATAAATCTATAATCAGATGGAAGCGTATGCTTATTTTCTGATTTTCTAAATTGCAAAGATTCGTAATCTCGCATGATCTTTTCAACGTCGAGTTCATCAAATATTTTTATTCCGTTATCGCATAATTGCTTAATAGCAGTTATAATCGCTGTGATGTTTTCGTTATTCATAATTTTTATACTATAAATTATTTATTTAATACAGTATTTGCTGCTCTGAATTTTTCTTTTAATCGTCGCCGTGCGCGTTGATCATGAGAAATTGGCATTGCAGAACATAAATTCCACGAGAAACCACAATAAACCGTAACAATAAATTCTATAAACGTAATTCCATTTTTTTCTGTGATTTTAACCTTGGTCCACGGTGGTAATTTATCAAGATCGCAGATTTCATCGTCATCATAAATTAACGATTTAGGATTCATATAATATTAATTATTCTTTAATTATCATTATACTTGAACAATATTTTCTGTTTGTATATTTTTGAACATGCTGATCTGGTTATATTATCTGTCACAAATTGTATCGAACGTGATTGAATGTCATAGTATTTACCAGCTTCGTATATCGATGGAAAATTTAATTCTTCTCCGGTTTCTGGATTTATGGATTCAACAGGTCTCCTAACAAATATTTTACATTTCCCAGTATTTCCATATAATGAATTCTGACTCTGAGTGATAGCTCTCAGGTTTTCCAAACAATTATTGGTTTTATTACCATCGATGTGGTCAATTACAAGTCCGTCTTTGATAATTCCATTAAAACATTCGTAGACGAATCTATGACATTTATATGTTTTTCATCTTTGCTGTTATCAGTAAATATGAGATAACCTAGGCCATTATCACTACCTATCGGAATTTTATTTTTGCAATGTCTTATTGTTCCATCGCGCGATGCTTCGTAATTCTGAATTACAGGATGCCTCACAAATTCATTTTACTCTATATATAATAATATTATTTGTCTAAATGATTATTTTGAAATTTAGCGATATAATCTCGCTCTGTTTTTACCGGAGATACTGATGGGCTATAATTTTTATCGTAGTGTCGTTTTAATTCCCGATATCTTTTACCACCGCATCTCGCGCATAGTTGAGTCTTTCCTCGCACACCAACCCCGCACTGAATACACGGCATTGGTCCTGAACTTCCTCATCGAAAACATTGCATGTGAAGACCACAAAATTCTTTTACACAAGGTTTGTTGCAACAAATTGAAATTCCAATCATTAACCACTTACATCTGTTATTTGCTCATACCATTATATTTTAATCAAAAATCTAATTAAATATATATTTTGTCCTAATTATCATAATGGAAGAATTCAGAAGATTATCCACGATTAAACCTTCCAGAGCAAGATTTGATCTTGATAAATTACCCAAATCCGGATTTAATTTTTCGATGCAAGATCTAGCGCTGATAAGCGATCGAATTAACGAAGCTAAACAAGAATTTCGAAATGATGGTGCTGCTCATATTTGGTCGTCATTCAGAATTAGATCTGGTGTTGATGCCAGAATGAACGATAATCGAACAGCAAATATTATTAATTATCTTGACAATCATCGATATATTATTTTAATAAAATTTATCGTACAGACGGATGATGGTACTTGGATTATTCGTGATAAACGCGATCCAGTTCGCGTAACACTGTCAGGAGGAATTGTCATAACAAGTAAAACATCAAAACCAGGATTGTTAACCGGAATAGATAAACCCTATTATGATGAGCATATTCGGTAACTGCGGTTGTTTATGCGATTTATCCGCTTAAGGAACCCGACGTCGGTCATCTCAAACCGATGAAATTATCAAGGATAAATTGTGTAGCTGAGCGAGTTATAGAGCATTTTTTAAAAAGCAATGCGTGGGAATGGTGTGACAAGTACACGACGTGAGAAAATAAATACATGGGCGGTATCGGTCAAAGATACCGGAGTATCGATCAGCCACGTTGCTGTGCTGAAGAAACAATTAAAATTTCCGATTGAGGTAAAAACACTGACCGGAGAAATTTTATATAAACCAAAATATACATCAAGAGGAGCTCCTATAACAATTATTGATCACAATTCACATGCATGGACAGATGCAGTAACAACATTTCCACGTCAACGCGTGGTTAGATTTTATAACGATTATATATATGATGTTTTAGCGGAAATCAGCAAAAATGATCCTGTATCTGTATGGTTGTTTAAAACTTCAGAATCTTCGTGCTATGATCAGTTTGTACGACCCAACGGTGAAATTTATCGTTGTGAATCACTTCCCGAACAAATGAAGAAAATCGCGATGAGATAAGTGGATAACGCAAATAATAAGATTGAACAATTACTGAATAATTGTTTTACTGTTCCATCGGTTGCTGCTCATACTGCTCAAGAGAAAAATTCATGGAAACCAGCACGATATGATTTTACCAGCGATATCAGAAACAGTTGTGTCGAATACGAACATGGCGGATTATGGAATACCAAGTATAATTATCGTGATGTTGTATCCGTTGATATGGTAGCTTGTTATCCTGGAAGTTTTCTTGGACGCGGAGAATGTTATGAATATTTTAAGTGATTTGGACAGCAGATATGACCAGAGTTGCAATAAATGGACCATTACCTGATTTTGATTTAACAAGATTTGCTCACGTAGAATCATTTGAATTTCGTGATGGTCTTCATCCGATCTGTTATTTGTGGTTTGGTAGACATTTCTCGGAGCGACATTGGGTTCCAACGGTGTTGTTGCGATATATGCTAGATACTAACATGCTAACATCGTTGAGGGTAAATGAAGCTATTATATCATATCTTCGTCAATACGATGTTTGGTTGCCACAACCAGTAAACGCTGACAGTGATGATCCAGAAGCATTTTATTATGAAAATAAACTTGCAAAAGACCTTGGTAGAAAAATAATTTGTAAATTTACTCAAGGTGGAGCGGTTGATCATAAACGAACATGTACAAGATTAATCATGGACGATGCCGAGTTAGATTTTATAATCGCTGATACCGTAGAAAAAAATACGTTTGGAAGTAGAAGCTATGCTTATTTGTCAAATGGAACTAAATTAGGTGCCATTGTAACATACATCGATGGGGAATCACCGCAGTTTGTTCATTTAAGATCTTCGATGCTCGCTTATGTTTCTATACATTTATTATCGATGATAAATAGATTTCCAAGTTACGCTGTCAGAGTAGCGACGGATTCATTCTACGTAGATAAATCGTACATAGATTTAGTTAAACCATGGCTGGGTAACGATGAATGGGGAACGTGGAGAATAAAACAAGAACAATTACTGGATTATTCTGAATCCGCCGACGTTATCATCGTAGAAAAATATCGCAGAAACAATAATCAAATACCGATATCTGTTTCACCGTCTGTATTTGATCCCGTAGCGAGACATAAGACCATATATCTTAATGGACCTGGAAGTTCTGGAAAAACAACACGCTCGATTACCTTATTTATGAACACTGACATGATCGTGTTAACACCGACACATAGATTAGCTAGAGAAATGAAGCAACGAGGTGTAAAATCGTGTATGTGTCATAGTTTCTTTAGATAGCGTGGAGATACATGGACACCTGAATGGATGGGAGAAAAACATATTCCGAAAATAATTATTTGGGATGAAATTTGTACTGTATCGTTGGAAACGCTAAAAATATTTATCGACTGGATATCGAGAAAAAAATACCGCAGTAGTTATGTGCGGTGACCATGGTCAACCACCGCCTTTTGTTGGACAATCTCCCCATGAATGGTTAAAAACGTTTGTGGATTATTACGAAGAAATAATCGAAGATCATAGAGCTACCGGTGATATTCTGAAAGAATTAAAAAACTTAATCCGATTACAACCAGATATAATACAATGTGAAGTAGCACGTGAAATTATTCCTGAAACTTCAATGTCAGATTTTCTAAATTTATGGAAACCAAATGATTTGATAGTTGCGAGTAGAAAGATAGTTCGTGATAAATTACAAGAGAAATTATTTATGTTACATAAAAAAAAATTCCAACGTTACTTGTGCCGTTGTGTTATCGTCCCGCTGATACTCAACGACAAAATATCGAAGTTGATATTCCAGGGACGAATGAGCAGCAAAATCTTGTACTGAATGATATTGTACTCGTTGACGTTAGCGTCGTCGAGAATGCGTTAAACGCGAATAAATCTCCGTGGAAATTAGGATACGCTATAACGATTCATTCATCACAAGGATTAACCATCGACGATACCTATGTTTGGATCGTCGACGATTACGTAGAATAGTCAAATTTGGTTTATCTTGCAGTATCTCGAGTGAGACGAATATCACAATTACACAGAATTGTTATAAATTTATGAAAGCGAACGCGGTGGTAATCATATGTTCTCAAGAATTACGAGTAATTCTTCACGTAAAAATCCACGTTGAGGAGCAGTTGAATCTAATCTATAAATGGGAGGTCTTCCGGTAGGTCTGGATACGCTAGAAATTTTATGTGTTGTCAAACTCCAGATTGGATCTGTTGCTCTTTTTTTACCTCCCTCGAGTTCACCAGGTTCATACAAATATCTAACGGTTTCATCACCTAGTATTGGTTGTTCTGAAAGATAATTATGTTGTCCGTGGATTTTGACACGAGGTATATATTTTTTTGTGATCGCATCAGCGGGGTTCATAGAAATTAAACGAGTAATTTCATTATTTAACGCAGCTATTACATTTGGTAATCTTGTAACCCATTCGCGAGATCTATTATCGTTCTGAATTGTTTCCTTCGCGTATTGATATCCGAATAATCGTTCAGCTAATGTTCGATTAAATCGTTCAACTATTGCTTGATCACGATGAATTGCAGCATGTCCTCGTCGTATTTTAACGCGCTGTTGATTCATCAGCGACGATACTTCACCGAAAAAATTTCTACCAGGATCAACCTGCAGCAATTTTGGCCATCGTAATGGTCCTCGTTGGTATATTCGTCTAAACACAGATGCAATTTCGGATGTTGTTTTTGTTGATAGAAGTTCTGCTTCTTTATATCTACTTGCAACTTCAACGATGACTAACGCATATTTATATGCACGTGATCTGCGTCCGCGTTTAACAGTATCATGCGGTAAAAATAAAATATCTGCTTAATTAACCTCGTTGGGAACACTAACGTCGAAATGTGCAAATTCGATTTTGCTAGGTGGACGTAAATAAATCTGCCATATCGCTTGATGAGCTAACCATGATGCAGCAGTTGATTTTGATACTTTTGCTGCTCTGGCTAATTTATCAATTGCTGCTTTACCTTTCCAGTATCCCCTTGGGCTATAGTAAATAGATTCCATTATAATACTCATATGATCAATTACGTTCCTAACATTATTTTACTTTTCATAGCTGATTTTACCAGAAAACTAGCGAGTTTTTCTCGGAGCGATTTATCTTTTATGGAATTTAACGCGTGAATCAATTTCACGTCTGCAAGATGTCTTTGCTGTAGATCGTTGCTTTTATAAGCAACATCGTTGAACGTGACACGCTCGATCAATTGCATTTACTGGATATTCTCCAGGTTTTGGTTGATCTCGTTCGTCAAGTCGAATATCTAAGCGAGTCCCTGGACCACAATAATTATATCCTGGCAAATGTTTTTTCTCCTGGATATTTTGCCCACGGAGTTCCTGGTAACTTTGTTAACGCCGCAGCGATATCTCCGCCTATCTTCGTAGACTTGTCCGTGATTTTATCACGGGAGATAAATTTATATTTTTTTGTGTTACATACTGTACATTTATCAGTTAATGCTCGCTTTTTATTTTTTGTCATTATTGTGGTTAATTCAGCGGTAGGGGTAAACGTTCTGCATCGAACACAATATAGATTCATGATATTTATCATATGGATATAACTGACTTTTCTGCGACAAAGCGACGAGAACCAATTAAGCATCATCCAGCGCCACCAAATTCAATCAGGTTGATTATCATAGGTCCGTCCGGAAATGGTAAAACACAATTATTACTTAACCTGACTATGCGGTGGCTAAAATGGGATAAATTATATTTGGTCGCTCCATCCGTAGATGACCAGCGATGTTATGAGATCCTTAAGGACTTCAATGAAAATGCTAAATTACTCAACAACGACGATGTCATTGATTTTATCACGGATATCGATGAAGCACCGTCCGTGGATGATTTATACGGAGATATTAATAATTTAGTAGTGTACGATGATACAATGCTAGATAAACAATCGAACCCAGCCAGGATATTTTCTCGGGGTCGCCATAAAAATACGGATGTCATTTATGTTACTCAGCGTTACGTACAAATTCCAAAATTCATCAGAGATAATTGTAACATTTTAACGGTATTTAATGGTGTCGATAATCATACGTTGCAGAATATTTATTATACTTGGTGTTCCGGCGACATGGATATGATTAAATTTAAAAATTTATTTTCACATGCACAATCTACTCCGTATGGATTTATAACCATAAATTTACACGATCCTAGATCACGATATCGTATTGGTCTCGACAAGATCTATTCCACGTGAATATCTAACCTCAAAGAAATCGGATATAAAATTTCATAAGAACGATAAATATTGTTCATGAATTTGATATCGTCTGTCAATTCAGGTTTAAAATTAACATCTGCAACATGATCATCGATATCATAATCGATTTCTGATTCTTTTTTTTTTATTAAATTATTGTAATATTTTTTTAGACTCTGATCATGTAATATCATATCTAATTTTGTATATTTTTCTTTAATTGGTATCCTGGGTATTTCTGATTCTGATTGTTCAGTAAGATTTTCTAAATATCGAACTTTTATTTGTGGTTCCTTTTTTTTTTTCTATGATTCTCATGAGACGTTGAAATCCAATACCGCATTTCGACTGCAACTGCTTCGTGGACATGATTTTGTAATCATTTCTTATTTCATTTTCTTATTCAGCTGTTAATTTGAGACCTTTTGGCATTTCAAGTTTAAAGTATACAAATTATATAGAAAAAATATTTCAAAAAAATAATTTTATTACTATAAAGTAAATAAATTAATTTAAAGTAATTATATTAGATATATTTTTTTTCATCACCGTGACCACAAGATTTTGGGTCAGGACGCGTGTTTGTCAAGTTTGTAACGTAGTAACGTCGCCGCGTTTGTTTTTTTTGTTTTTTTCGGGTCGGGACGCGGCGACAATAGTCTGGTCTGTTCGCCCCTCTCCCGCTGCTATACTCTTCTGGAAGGTCAATATTTACACGCCCTGAGAATTAAATTACATGAACATTTATGGACAATTCGCGCGCTGTGACGTTACAATAAAAGCAGCGCATGTTGAAAATTCATAGTGTCGTATTATTTATTCAGATACATACGACGTCCTCTTTCCTTGACCCCTGGCACCGCTCCGGTGGCCTAGTCGTTAGATAGTCCGCCTCGGATGCGAGAGGTCATGGGTTCAATCCCTGGCCGAGTCATGCCTAAAGACTCATAAAAATGGTACTAACAGCTGCCTCGCTTGGCGCTCGACATTATGAGGTTAGTGTTAGGAACTGGTCGGCCTTGTGTCAGAATAATGTGACTGGGTGGTACATCATGCCACATATCTGGGGTATAAACTGCCACACTGCAGACATCGTAGCGAAATAACTGAAATTTTTTTAAAGCTACGTTAAAAATCCAAATCACACACACACACACACACACACAGACATACACACACACACACACACACACACACACACACACACACACACACACACACACACACACACACACACACA
>JAECUM010083978.1:0-13687 GCA_016617855.1 Megalonaias nervosa | reverse complement strand
TGAGGACGATGAATGTTTCTGAACAAAACTACTTGGGGTGAGTCCATCAGTGTATAGTAGGTCACAGCCCTGAATGCAAAACTAAATAAGCATACTGCCTATATTTTGCTGATCAGAGCAGCTACAAAAGAAATATCTGCTATGATATCAGTGATATCGAAAATATATGAAATAAGGACGCTCTCCAGTACTTTTGAAGAAAAATATTTTTTTTTAAAATTCATAGTACTCCCAACTCTCCTGAACTGTGGTACTAGTGAGGATATTGTTATAATAATTTTGAAACATTTCAGCATAAATTACTTCCCATCTAAAAATAATAAATGGTACAGCCTCATTCAGCTGTCTGATCTTCGCCATATTGTCAACTTTCGCCACTACAATAAAGCATATTTATTTCTCAGATCCAGAACTCTTTCCTGGTTGTTTTATATCAACCTTCACGAAATATGACCATTAGTCTTTGTGCATTAAATGCAAAACATCGTCAAAATAACACAAAATAATTAAGACAAAAATAAGTAAATACCATAAACACGTAGCGCTCATTTACTGCCTTTCGGCAAATGGTCCGTAATTGACTTCCTTTGTGAACTTGTAAATGCTTTGTCTACTATTTATTTTTCTAATGACCTTGTACCCGTATATCAATCATGTTTCCTTATGCCGTTAATATACGACAGTGGTCTTCGTTCCTTTTCAAGCCAGTACATTTTCATTCCACGATCTCTCTCTTCCTGTTTCGATTACTGTCTGGTTGTATCTGGTGTCTTGGTTGCCTTCCGATTCACTGATGATGATGATGATGATGATGATGATGATGATTTCTATTATTATTATTATTATTATTATTATTATTATTATCAACTATCTCTATTGAAATATTCAGGATGCTGGATTTTCTCTATGTTTATGATGTAACAAAATGTCACGAGTCTTTCTTAGTATTCTATACGATGCATAGAGTTACACCTGAACACATATCTTACCCCTTACACATATTTCTAACATTCATGGACTCTCCTCCACTGAGGAGATACAATGTGCATTAAAATGCCATACAATTATACACACATAAAAATCATATATGCAAATAATACAACCGATATACACACAAAAACCCTTCTACATACACACAGTACACACACACATATGAAACCATTCTACAAGCACACAGTACCCACACACATAAAAAACCCTTCTACACACAGAACATATGCACACGTGTACTGTGGAGAGGAACATATGTGGAAGGGTTTTATATGCGTGTATTGTGTGTACATAGAAGTGTTTCATATGTATACTCTGTGTATATGCGGAAGGGTTTTGTGTGTGTATTCAGTGTATGTAGAAAGGTTTTGTATGTGAGTACTGTGTGCTTGTTGCGGTGATTTGTATCTGCGTATTGTGTAAATGAAGATGGGTTTTGAATGTGAGTATTCTGTACATGTAGAAGGATTGTGTATGTGCGTGTACTGTGTATATATGGAAATGTCTTATATGTGTGTATGTACTGTGTGTATGTAGAATGGTTTTATATGTGTGTATACTATGTTGTTTTAACATGAAGGCGTCTACGGCTTGTTTGCAGAAGGGTTTATGTGTGTGTATACTATGTTGTTTTAACATGAAGGCGTGTACGGCTTGTTTGCAGAAGGGTTTATGTGTGTGTGTAAGTACTCTGTATATGTACAAGAGTTTTATATGTGTATACTGTTTGTATGTAGAAGCTATTTCATTTTCGTAGGTACTGTGTATATATATAAGGGTGTTTTATGTGCGTGGATATTGTGCATATGTAGAAAGGTTTTGTATGTGCCTGGGTACTGTTTATATGTAGAAGGGTTTTATGTGCGACGGTACTGTGTGTATGCAGAAGGGTTTTTTTTAAAGTTCGTGGGTACTGTGTATATGTAGAAGGTTTTTATGTGCGTGGGTACTGTGTATATGTTGAAGGGTTTTATTTGCGTCGGTACTGTGTGTATGCAGAAAGTTTTTTTATGTGCGTGTATACTGTGTATTTGTAGGTTTTTTATGTGCGTGTGTACTGTGTATATGCAGAAATTTTTTCTGTACGTGTTTACTGTGTATATGTAGAAGGGTTTTTTATGTACGTGTGTACTGTGTATAAGTAGAAGGTTTTTATGTACGTGGGTAATGTGTATAAGTAGAAGTTTTTTTTATGTACGTGTGTACTGTGTATATGTAGAAGGTTTGTTATGTACGTGTGTACTGTGTATAAGTAGAAGGTTTTTATGTACGTGGGTAATGTGTATAAGTAGAAGTTTTTTATGTACGTGTGTACTGTGTATATGTAGAAGTTTTTTATGTACGTGGGTAATGTGTATAAGTAGAAGGTTTGTTATGTGCGTGTGTACTGTGTATATGTTGAATGGTTTTTAATGTGTGTATGTATGTATGTAGTAGGGTTTTATGTGCGTGGGTACTATGTATATGCAAAAAGATTTTTATGTGCCTGAGTACTGTGTATATGTAGATGGGTTTTTAATATGTGGGTTATGTTGAATGTTTTTTATGTGTTGGGACTGTGTGTATGTAAAATGGATTTTTATGCGTTTATGTACTGTGTATGTGGAAGAGTTTTTATATGTGTAAGTACTGTGCTTATGCAGAAGGCTTTAATATGTGTGTGTAGTCGTACAGTACACTAATGCAGTTTGCAATTATATTATTGTATGCATAAGTTTGTGCATTGTTCACATCCAGCATCGAGGGTTTGTATATGTAAATACGTTGAATCCAAAATGGTATACTATCTAATTAGCAAACGTATGGCCTCTTTAAATCAGGTATAAACAAATGAATGAATGAATGAATGAATGAATGAATGAATGAATGAATGAATGAATAGGAAGACATGCAAAAACGAATAAATAAATTAATAAATAAAAATAAATATTCTTCTATTTTATGTCCCTTACTTGGGGATATATATTTATGAAAGAGAAACTTAAGAAACGGCGTACCAACGTTCACTTGTTATGTAACTTTGGATTGCTTGCCCACTTAGCGATGTAAAACTATTCATTTTTTTTTCAAACGTTAAATATTCTATCACTTCCGATGCAATCATTGTGCAGCACGATCTGCATAAATGTTAGGCTGTGTTTGAGTCAGAAAATCTCAACTGATTACATGAATCTACTAAGTTGATATTCATGTGTGATACTGAAAGGATGAACGAGGATTATTTAAACTATTCCGTAGCAATTCAAGCACGAAATTATTTAAAGGAAACTATCTTGCTTAAATTAGGTTTAATACCGTCAACTGCAAACAATGTATGTGGTTTACAACAATAATGAGAAATGAAGAACTCGGGTAATCTCTCTCCTTGGAGAAGAGCATACATAAATAAATCAAGTGAAATCGACCTGGAAATACAAAACACTTAAAGCCCAAATGCTGCCGTGCTTTATAAAGTTTACCATTCTTCTAAGCTAACTAAAGTCTGGAAGGAATAAAATGATTTGTTAAAATGTTAGATTTTGAACGACGTTAAAATATTCGCTTTAGAATTAAGAGATGCCACCCCTTAATTCAGTCACGAAAGTCCCTCGTAGTTCCGTTCCTTTTCGGAAGTGCTTTAGAAGTAGTGATGTGATACATTAAATAAGTTCCGTTAGTGACTAAACTAATAACAACAACATTCGCATGTGGCGGACAAAGGAATTCGAGAAGGAATGAAGAGACGTAGGCCTGCTTTTTTACGCGGATTTGACAAGAAAAAGCGTACATTAGATAACAATAAGAATCGGTGAATATGGGTACCAGTTTTGTGTGATTATAAGGTAAGTGTGGATGATTATACGACACTCAAAAATGAACAGACTTTAGTAGAGCTACTTGAGTATTAAATTTCAAAATAACAATTAATATTTTATTTAAGACTAGTATCGGCCACTGCATTGACCAATAAACGGGTTTGTTTTATTCAAAATATACAATGTTCAATTCCTGTATTTGTAGTTCTACAGGAATAATGTACAAATTGTATTTTTCCTGTAAAGCATTGCTTTTTTTTCGGCCAATATCTTGACTTGTGCATGAAGGATTTAATTTAATGATGTGTAGTTAATAAAACCTCTGAATTGTAAAATCATTTTGGGGCTTTTCAGTGGAGAGAACTTTATGACCTCTTAATGACTGTGTGTCCTTGGAAATAATAATAATAATAATAATAATAATAATAATAATACTAATATTATTATTATTTTATCAGCGTACATGTAATGTCGTCGATATTTAAGCTCAAATACATTATTATAGGAGCACAGATGTTTAATTGTGGAATTCTGCAACTTAAATCTTTCAATGTGGAAACTTTAATAAACAACCATCTGGTAATATAAATGCACTACCTCCAGTATCGAGTGGAATATATCAATGTATAGTACATAACTGAATATGGCTGTTCCGGTTACATTATTCTACGGGATAATGTCGATTAACAAACACAGATCAGCTATTATTTTCACTCAAATTTTTGGATAGCGCGATCCATTTGTGGCGAAATCATCACATCTAGTGGCACTGATAAACTTTTATACACAGAAATTTAATTATCAATTCATTGCCAGCTTTTGTTTTTGGAAACGTCATTTTTGACGCCTCGGAGATATTTTATTTAAATTATTTCCCTCAAAATTTATACGGTTGATTGCTCTAAGTTCATTTTTGGCTGCTGCATCAAGGAAAATATTAACAGCAGATTTACCCCACCCCAGAAAAATGTAATAGAAATCAGTATTAAAATAAAACTAAAAATAGGTTACATTTTTATTGCTGATTTACTGATTATTGCTTAAAATATTTATTAAATCTTTTTTTTTTTTTAATCAGAAGATCAAATATCTCAGTTATTACATGCAGCATTATTTGAGAAATCGTGAGACACTGAACGGGAACAAAAATTAACCATTGTTTGGTTTCTATATTTAATTCCATTTTGGTTATGCTCACAACTCGCACTTAATATATTTTGTATTGTAAAGTCAGTTTTCATGGTGTTTGTGCATAGTAGTGTACATGACCAAAGTAGTACTGATACAAAATTATTAAACAGAATACACAGAGGTAATAAAATAACAATAACTAAAGGTAGACGATTACAAGGTTGAAGAAGAAGATGCAGAAGAAAGTCAATATTCACTTCATATGTTACACTCATTAGCGCCATAAATGTGTATAATTTTCATCTTTTATCGACAAGTAAAATGTTTAAGCCATTGTGCAAAATCATTATTGACATGTGCAATTTTTGTTTTAAAATAAGAATCAATGCTTAATATCGGATACTCAAACTTTACGTTATAAATTCCACCTTAGAAAAACTTTACAGATTGCAGGCATTTGGTATATAACTGTGTTATTCCCTATATGTATAAATTCATAAATTTTGCATAACCTGTGATATATGAACGTTTCATAGAAGATTGCACATATGCGCAACTGCATTTTTGGCTCCTTCCCTTAATCTTTCAGATGAAAGCGTTGGATTTTGTTTGGTACAGAACATCATGAAAATGGTACTTCGCTCATGTATGTATATCTCGATCCTCGAGTTGATAATTTGCTTGTAATGTGCATTGAAATAATGTTTTCAATAAAGAACTGGCCGATTTTAGAGTCAGCTGATTGTTAGAGAACGCGTCTTTCCAGTAGAATCCAATGCATTTTCGTTGCCGTAGTCTGCTTTCAGTAAATATTCTGTTTCTATGGCGACAACAAAATATCTAGCGAAATGAAAGGCAGTTTTGATCAGTTCCTCTAATCATTCTACCTTGCCGCGTGTAATGAATAATGAAGTGTACTTTGCAATTAGCCGTTAAGTCAACAAACTTTGCATCAGCATATTTTACCTTAAAACTCAGTTACGATGTTTTCAGAAATACTTTCTGATTGAGATGGCTATCTAAAAGATGGAATTAGAAAGGAGATTACGAAACAAATTAAAAATTATTACACCGGCCTCACTGAAGTTAGCGTGCAGCTTAAATTGCAGTATGAAACGCAATGAAATTCTCCCATTATTCTTCTAGTTACTCGACGACGGAAGAGTAATATCATATTTATAGACTGGTTTTCTACTGCAGAATGTTTGTGGGCAAATTACCTGCACAAGATACCACGGTCGATATTTTGCATATGTAATGCTTTTAAGAATATGAACAAAATTGCAAGATATTTTATGAATTGAGACTGTAATGGTAGTTCAGCACAACTGTTATTTGATTTGCAGTAGCTCATTGTTATGGTACTTATAGGAATGTGGTTAAAATAACGTATAATAGCAAATGTTTAGTTTAAAAAATCCTACAAGCTACAAAACTTTGGGTGGGTTAAAATCTCAGTATTCGACGCAGAAAACTAGATGTTATTAGTTCACAGCATCAGATATAAATTACTTCCACGACTGTTTAATCAGGTTTATGCATTTAAACAGATACAGATTTGTCTGAATATCTCCGAAATAACGTATTGATGTTGACATGCAAAACTGTAAACCTGCGCGGTTTCGAGATTCCCCTAAGGACAGATTACATCGTACATTCATGCGCCTTTGTTTTGTCCTCTGGCAATATTTGCAATCAATGGTTACTATATAGTACTGTTATTTGTTTATTGACTATTGTTATCATTTTGGCTGTTCATGCGGTGTGTAATCGATATTCAAGCTTCATTATTTCATGAAGCATGGAATATATAAAATTAAATTCTTAAAATGAATGTATTTGTATACTAATGTAAACTTTCACAAATGGCCATTCACATAAGCATTGCACAAAAATTGGGAGCTAAGGGCTGTTTCGTATCAAGTCACTAGTTTAGGATGTTTTTACTTTGATTTCTCTGAGTCAAGGGTTTTAAGGCCCATATTTCAAAACGTAGCTTGGAACTAAAGCCAGATACATGCCAAAGAAGTCCATGCATAAAATACTCTTATGACGGTCTGTATTTTATATTATATTATCTTCAGACTTGTAATAGTTTAAAAGTCAAAACACTTTTAAACACCATCATCTAATACAAGTCATTGCAAAGAACATAGAGACAACATATACGATGAATGTAACTTAATCGGATCGCTTTGCAATGAGGCGAGGATGATCCGATTGCCTATATGTAACACGTACCATAACAAACCATAACGTCACAGATGGCATCATGACATAATTTCAGACAAATGCTTGACGAACGAAGCATCTGAAAGCCATTTCACTCCACTTCGTTAAAAAATTAACTAGTTTTCTTCATTTGATAACATACTCGTATCTTACGTACTCATTTAAAAAAGGTTACAAAAATCGTCGAATAATTTCAATATTTACTTGAGAATACTCAAAGGCATAATTTTTAAAGCTCGTTTCCAAGCTTTCGTTTGAATGGAGCACTTATGTAAATCAGCTTAGCAATTAAAAATTAAACATATGGTCTCAAGGCGTTAAAGAACAATTTTTCGGCCAAATATTTTCCGCTTTTCACTTGATTCTTATGTCTTAAGACTTAAGGAAACTTGCAATACAGATTCTATATTCTTGTCTGGACTGGAATAATAAGGTAACTAACTGAACTCAGCTGTAATATCCCCCGAACCTCTAACCAATTAAAACAGTACTTGTATTCGCTTGGGGCCACGGCCAGGTCAGTAAACTATCGAACATTTTGATGACTGTTTCCATTTTTGTCGTATTAATCTGCGTAAAACTTTAAAAGCAGTATGGCAGACAAAAGACATATAGATGAACATTATATTATTTCTAATAAATATATTTGCAAAATTGTCAGTCATTATTGAATTGTAAAGATCAGTTCTGAGAATATATTAACTTTTCTTTCTCACTATTTCTTTGTCTTCGCATGATTCTCGAAACCATTTGCGTTTGAATAACTCGTTATTTGCGATTTATTTCTCCCAGAGGAAAAGCCGATCGTTTAAGCTAGTCAAAAAGTCACCGAACAGTTTTGATGGTTTGTGTTTGATGAGGGTCAAGTCTGACTCACTTTATCTCGACTCTGGCCGCTTTAATCTATCTAGTTGGTTTTTGATGACATCTGAATTTTCAAACCTCTACTAAAATGCACATGAGAACGTTGAGATGGCTTATCATTTTTAGTAAATATGAGTCATTTTGATTTTAATGTATGGGCAACTATACAACTTTACATTTTATCGGACGATGCACATCAAATAACTTTTCATTCAATATGCTGATTATGATCAGGAAACTAGTCCAATTTTATCGCTCAGGATCTAAAAGACAGAACGCAGCTAAATTTATTAAATACAGAAAGCTTTAAATTAGGGTCACGCTCATTACGCATTCAAGAATACCAGATCATAGCTGATCAGGTCTGCAGAAGAAAGCTTGAATATTGTACAAAGTATTCAACTTACGGGAGGATTGTGGTTGAAAATGGAGTTTTCTACATTAAGACCTATTTACATCATGCATCACTGAAGGTCTCAAAAGGAGGCTATTTCTGGTAGATTTTAGGGAAATGCTAAGTCGCCGACACGCACGTGTATTTGATGGAATGACGTTTCAACTGAACACATGTTACATGCATTCGTTTCATACAAATTTGACTGGATGCATCGGTACGCGTGCGCACATATTAATGTAGTAAAGTAAGTATAAGTACAATTAAGAACTTTATGGCTGGGGTTCTCGATAAATTACAAACACTACTTAATATAATATATGATGCCGTTATGGACGGACCCTCTTGCTTTCATGCGTTATATAATTTTCACGTTATCTCTGTTGTTTTATTTAATTCCTTATTTCTAATCATTATTAAAACAAATCAAATAATTAAAAACAAGTATTTCCCTTTTTTAAAAGAACAAAATGCAAATTATAGACTATTGGTGAATTTTTAGATAAAGACGATATAAGACTTTCATAAATATTTGACATTCGTTCATTATATTGTGACTTAGTTGCGAGAAAATTAATCTCTTAAAACCAAATTAAGATGAAAAAACAACGGAAAAAGTTATCATGTAAACAACGGAGTACTTAGAAAAAAAAAGACAAATATAAATATTACACGGGTATAATAATTTGCCAGATTGGAAACAAAAATCCGAATCCCTTCGCAAAATGAGAACCTACTTATTCCGTCGATATCACAAATTATGCATACGGGTTCATTGATGTGGCATAATTATATCTTTTGGCTGAAGAAACATTAATTTAATACCTGATTGTATTTATTAGAAACTGCATAAACATAGTGCTCAGTTATATTATCCCACTTCTGTCACAAACTATTAAAATCCAAAGAAAGATAAATGTTATTTATAACATGTGGACCGCTCAGGCACTCGATAAGCGGTCGTCACACAAGGAGTATCTCAAGACTATTAGATTCAATCGAGTCGCTGTCAGACAAGCGTGGATAAATTAGAATGGTCTTCCACAGCAGTTGTGACAGTATTTACTTCGACCTTCCTTGTAGGTATTTTAAGGTATCTGTGCATGTCTACTCCTAAAAAGACAACACTATATACGTATCGCCTCTAATCCTTGCATCTCTATTTTCAAAATCCCAATCTTCCTACGCGAATGAAGTAGGGGCCTCTCTCTGTGCAATACCTTGCTACCATCAATACCTCTCTCTGTGCAATACCTTGCTACCATCAATACAGAAATACTACATCAGTGCTTATTTTAAATGCATTTTAGTGAACGATCTAAATAATCTAATGTCAGCATTATCCTGCAAATAATTTACCTTATATACAGAATATAATAAGATTCATTTTAAAATTGGCACATAAATATAAGATTCTGTCGAAAATTACTGTGTGTTTTATTTGACGGCATTGCATACTAGTCTTGTGACATGACATTAAAATATATTCAGAATGATCTGTAACAACTTTCTTTAATTATCTGTCATTATGATGTCTTTCGTCACGTTACTGGGTGTTATTATTTGAGTAGTTTATATATAAAATATAATATGGATATCATGCCATAAATAATACAGTAGTGATGTGAGAAATGTTTATAAGAAAGGTCAAAGATGACTTATTGGATTCGCACGACTATATGCAAGCCTAATCAAATCGCAAGACCTGTTACACACCAAATCGAATTGCGAGACCGGATGCATATCTAATCGAATCGCAAGACCTTGTACACGCCTAATCGAATTGAGAGACTGCATGCATACCTAATCGAATCGCAAGACCTGGTACACCCCAAATCGAATTGCGAGACCGGATGCATACCTAATCGAATCGCAAGACCTGGTACACGCCAAATCGAATTGCGAGACCGGATGCATGCCTAATCGAATCGCAAGACCTGGTACACGCCATATCGAATTGCGAGACCGGATGCATGCCTAATCGAATCGCAAGACCTGGTACACGACAAATCGAATTGCGAGACCGGATGCATGCCTAATCGAATCGCAAGACCTGGTACACGCCAAATCGTATTGCGAGACCGGATGCATGCCTAATCGAATCGCAAGACCTGGTACACGCCAAATCGTATTGCGAGACCGGATGCATGCCTAATCGAATCGCAAGACCTGGTACACGCCAAATCGAATTGCGAGACCGGATGCATACCTAATCGAATCCCAAGGTCGCATGCATATTGCTCAGGGCCTCTGTCTGGGCCACTACCAATTACCCATCAATATATACATAAGAATTTTGAGAAAGTTAAAAGGAAAATAAAACACGCACTTTTAAATACCTATTCATGCTGGTAACGTAGTTCAGTGTTTGAACGTTTATGCCACTTCTTGTATTTTTCCATTACCATGAAATAATATACTGTCAGATGCGAGCATGAAAGCGCTATAAGACATACTGGTAACATGGGGATTTATATTTATTAAGAGTATTCCCTAATTACCAATACATGATTAACCTTATTTATTCAGTAATCTCAGAATATACTTCCTTGTATATCTCTGTGTGATATACCAGTTTAGTAATATGGCAATTTTGTTTAAATAATTGACTGACATTTAGGCATAGTACGTTCTGTTTTTTTAATGTTACTTCATCCAGTACCTGCTGGTGATGAACGTGATCGTTATCTGTTCATGTTGGTTAAATACAGGCTTTAGAAATGGCATGCTAACATGATCAGAAAGTAACTCATGCACATTGATGGGACCCGGGTATCCGAGCAGTATAAGGCTCCGGGTGGTGAAGTACTAGATTTCACACATCATTGACATCTCTCCTCTGTCCGCGTAGGTTTCGAGTCACGCCCAACTTGTGTATGTGTGAAAGATTTCCAGTAGCTTCCTGTGGGTCGCTGATTCTTCCGGGAGATTTTCCGTCTTCTTCCTCCACCATGTATACTGGCCGCCATGTAAAGCATATCGTGTGCTGAAAAATGGTGTTAAACCCATAACACCACCAGCAACAACAGTGATGTATTTAGTCAATAAATTAGTGTATGTGCACATATATCTGTATTTATATCAATATTTCAGTCCCCCCCCCAACAAACCACCTGCTCATTTTATATGAGGTACATTGGTAGATAAGAAAAGCATATGTACGTAAATTAAAATAACACTTATGCTGTTTATTTACATAACAAATCAATCGAAAATAAAGCTATCCTTTTTCGAAATTGTTAAAAATGTTGATCGATTAGAAAAGCTTAATATTTGAATTTTTTAACTTGAATTAAGTATCTTCATACAATTTGTGCCTTTACAATATTGTCTACTGAGGAGCTCCAATTCTTGACAGATGTTAACAACCACTAGTTTGTAATTTATTGTAATAAAAATGATATTCGAATGGTCCGAAAAGAAATACCAACGGGATGGGCTAAACTAAATTATTATTATTATTATTATTATTATTATTATTATTATTATAAGTTTCAGTTCATACAGTCATGAACTAAAAGATTTGAATGCGGCCTGACGGATAAATCATATTGATAGAAATTGTAATGAAAATAATAAAATGCAATTATTGGAAGTTTAAACCAAAACTCTCTTATTCTCTATCTAACCTATTTATTCGGTCAAAAATATATATTCTGTGGTCGTATTCATACATAACATTTCTTATACTGGAAGTGCACACTTAATGTTTTGGCAGACACTTGATTCCGACCATAGTATTCAAGTAGTTTTAGAAGCACAAGGACATATACTTGCGCATGCGCTTTTTTTTTTTTATCTTGGTCGACATTTTCCTTTGTGATTTTTTTGCCCGTGATAGCGACGGTGACACGCGAAATTCGGATTTGTTTAATATATTCTTTGCATTAGATTATGCACAATTGTATCATTATTCCACTTTATCTGAATAATTTAAACAGTTTTATAATTGGTTCAATGAAAATTAAATAATATCAGGGACGATCATACAATCCTAAGTGATCTTTTCTCCGTTACACCTGTTTATTTGAGCATATGTTTTTGTGTACAATCTTAAACCAAAGCGATTTATTAGAAGGCACATTAATGCAGTTCGAAACATTGATTTTAGCTCAGATTTTGTGAAGAACTGGAATTATTTGCAACTCTTCGAAGCATGTATATAAATGCAATAAACTGACAACGAACAGTGCAAAACTAATATCTAACTAGCCTGAGCGCTTTCGACTCCTAATGAGTCTTTTTCAAAGGCATATATAAAATTTAAACATAGACAAGACAAACAAATAAAACAGAAAAACCGTAGTGTTTGCAAAACTTTACATGGTTGTTCTACAGGAATTAGACCTTTAAATGTATTATGTTTCAACTAGTTTATATCAACTTGTTGCAGATACTGGAAAACATTTGTATTAACCTAGAAATCGATGAGCCATAACGGCATCTGGTATTTTGTGTACATTTATGTAAGCGCAAATTACATCCCGGATATTTCATTGTTATAGTAGTAATTGTATTCTATTAAGCAAATTTAGAGAAATTTTCAAAAGTAAAATGTGTCGGTTGCAAAAAATAATTTTATTTGTGCATGGCTGTCTTTTTCTAGTCTTCTTGGTTTAAACCGCTTGGTTTCAATGTTTTAAGGCGGCGTATCCAGTAAGATTCCTTTTCTTTCCTGGTTTCGGAACTCCAGTTTGGGTTGTTAGCAATTGCAATAAGTGTTATATCACTGAAAGTGTGGCCAGGGGAGAAGAAGTGTTCTGCGACCTGGCTTCTGTACAGCTTCTTTGTCATCCAATCAGATCAATGAAGGTTGATCCTTTTGTGTAGCTTGTCAGTTTCTCCGACATACTGAAGGCTACAGATCTTACATGTGATGAGATAAATTACATTCTCAGTTTTGCACGTTTTGTTTGGACCATGTATGTTTAGTTTTTCTCTAGTCACAGTGCTAGAAAATGTCCTGGTCTGTATCATATGTTGACAGGTTTTGCATCTTTTGTCGCCACAGGAGCCAGATTGACTAGAGTGGTCTTGATTAGTGATTGGCGTTAGCTTCGCCCTGACTATGATGTCCTTGAGGTTTTTTGGTCTCATGTAAGCTACTACAGGTTTGTTCGGAAGGATTAACTTTAGTGCGTCAGACGATTCCATGATGGGCCAGTGTTTCGCGATGATTTTACCTACTTTGGGGATGTCTGGATGGTAGGTCGGGATAAATGGTATCCTATCAGCCTTTTCCTTCTCTCCATAATTTAGTAGGTCATCGCGGTTATATATA
>JAECUM010083968.1:0-14889 GCA_016617855.1 Megalonaias nervosa | reverse complement strand
GGGGGGGGGGGGCACGTGACCCGCCTTGACCTATGCTGCGGGCGTCCATGCCTGCAATCCACCCAAATTCAAAGTAACGTTCAGCAGAGATGCTTATTATCATAAAAAAGCTCACTGGCCAACAATTTTCTTGCTTTATTCAGCTTATATATATGTGTGTGTTTGTTTGTTTGGATTTTTAACGTAGCATTAGCAACTTTAAACTTTTAATCGCCATGGTGTCTGCAGTGTGGCAGTTTATAATGATGTCCTCACACTAACCTCTTAAAGCTGAGCGCCAAGCGAGGCAGCTGTTAGTACCATTTATATAAGCCTTTGGTATGACTCGACCGGGGTTCGGACCCCCTACCTCCCGCATCCGAGGCGGAAGCTCTAACCACTTGGCCATCGGAGCGGTCCCCATAAATAATATCTTTAACAATAATATAATAACATAAAACGCAATCACGATTTGCAAGTTTGATTCCTCACTCAGAGCCACTTAATGAGACATGGACAATTCATATATAAGAAAATTCCGTCCAACTTAGACTAATAATTGTTCAATTACAGATACTTTAATGCTGAAATAGTAGGAATCAAAAATTCCTTGTACAGAAGATACCGAAGAAATCGAACAAAATTGTAATTGTTATTTTTTATTTTTTAAAAACCATATGAGAAGACTATAAACTTTGTAGATGTATGTGGATCGAATCGTTCTTTGTCGGCATTTCATAAGTATGATATATCATCGATTTTAATGCCTTGCTCCGTTTTGTTGTAAATTCTTGGTTATGAGTATTTTTATTACAGTATGTATGCAAAGAAAAGAAGAAAAAAATTGTAGGTACCAAGCCACATCATTTTCTCAATACCGGTAGTAATCATTATTTAAACAAATTATGAATTGATACCAGTTTACTCTATTCTACAAACCCAAAACGTTTTTTTTTTTTATCTATTTCCGTTCTTTTGAGTAGTAGTGTTGCTAACAAAAACGGCTTCGTTGTTTGTTGTTCTGAAAACTCGTGGAACTTCATTGTTGAATTATGCAATCCCTTCTCATTGTTTGTTCCCCGACCTTGATCACCGGTAACAACTTAGACAATATATGTCTTTAACGTTTATCAGAGAAGAAAATTTGCTTGTTTGAAACGGTGGATCAATGTGCTCTTTGTTGACATTTCATAAATACAATATATAATCGATTTTTTTTTTTTTTGCCTATTGGATATAATTATTTTTATTGTAATCTGAGTGCAAAAGAAAAGAAACAAATTATTGATAATTGTCGGGGGAGGGGCTTATCTTTTTAATGTTCATTGGTAATTTTATTGTGTTCAGTGGGGTTTACAGAATGTTGGAAATGTGCATGTTTCTCTAGTTAGTGCTTCTATCTCACATTATTGTCCCAGTAATATTTTTCTCGGTAGATTTAAAAGTTTTGTATGATTAAAATCAATATCAAATGGAATGAAAACTGGAGAAGCAGCAATAAATACGCTGCGTTACTTTTATGGGGTGAGTTGACTCCAAAGTGGGAGTAAGTTGGCACAAACACATTATTTTTATGGGGCAAGTTGAATGGAATGGGGGGCGAGTTGGCGAGGGGAGAGGTTGAAACTGGGTGAGCTGACTAGAAACCCCACCGAACACAAGAAAAATTACCAATGAACACATTACAATTATCGCTATAAAACAGCTAAATGGAATTTAGTTTCAACTAAAATGACGTTATTAAGACTCGATTTTCTTATAAGAAAAATATCTACATAAACTTTTAATAATAGGCTCCGATCATCGTCCTATTTTAATGACTATTAGTATAAATTCATTCACTACTCTCTCACACAACTGAAAAATTCAAATTGGCAACTTGAAAGACAAAGACAGTTATTGACCTATAGCTCTCACAACCAATGTATTGGAAACTGTTGCACATGCATTTCTTCAATGTGATGAAGTATTGTACGTTTTTTACTTTCAGTTTGGATTTAAGAAACATCTCTTGACAGACATGTGCCTTTTTGCTTTCAATGAAGAGGTTTATTAACACCTAGTTCCATGGGCGCTTGCACATTGGGGTAAGGCGGGACACTTGCCCCCACCCCTCAAGGATTTCACCTGTAAACATTTTTTTGCCTACATCCTTAAAATTTAATAGCTGTCTACTACATGTTTGCCATCCCACCCCACCCCAATAAGTATGCGGGCGCCCTTGCCTAGATCATGGTAGCCCCGTGCCTGCCTGTTTCCTAAATGTTAGTAAATATTTCGATAGGGCTAACCATTGGGCTTTATTCCAAGAAGTTGACTGATAGACAGATACCCATTTACATTATTTCTGTTCTTCATGAATGTTATACCACTCAGGTATACAATGTTCGATGGGGAACCACAATATCTTTGCTTTTTTTTTCTTCTAAGTCACGGAATAAACAGGGGGTATCCTTTCGCCAAAGGCTCTTCAAAACAAAAAAGAACAAGAAACAAAGCTAAGCAAAACAAAGCAAGGAAAGAAAATATAGCATGCATGCTATTTCAGACTCAGACAGTCTAACGTTTAAACTCTCCACCTATATTCTCCAACGCTGATAATTTAAATGTAAACTAGTTCACCAGTATGTCAAACGATGCGGAAATGATGAAACATTACAGGAATATGTGTGTCCGGGAAAACATGTTGCTTCGTAAATGCTTAGATTGCTCACTCAATATAAAAATCACATATTTAAATCATATTGCTACACTATGTATTGTGCACCTCTCTGGCTTCAGTTTAAGCAGGATACTGAAAGGTAAGTAGCACTTGCCACAATAACAGTCCTGGTCTATAATTGAACATTCCGATAAGAAATACCGCTTTCAGCAGGATTGTAAAGTTCAATATCCCTACCTCTGTGGCATTTTTGTATAAATGCTCTTCTTTATTGATGATGCGTTTTTCTCCCAAACCACTAAAATAATTTTCATGAAGTAAGTACCGATCTTTCTGGCTCCATGAGACACGTATTGCAGTAAAAAGCGCATTCAAATCGCATTGTCCATTCTTGCGTTATTACCAGAAGTACGTAACCCTAAACCTAAACTCTAACCTTAAGTCACAAGAATCCGAATTTCTCCCGAATGCATCGATTGATTATCACCAACGAGGTATAGTTGCTTTACTCTCCTCAAGATGCATTTTTGGACATATGTATCACAGAATTCTGATGATCCGTCTGCTCGTTAACTACCAAACACTCATTTAACATTATGGGGGCGTTGTATGTCGCAGACAGACGGACGAACCATCATTGCATATGTCTCACCAAGGCGGATTTAGCAAAGCTAACCGCATGACAAAATTGCCAGGCAGTACCGAGATAGTGAGAAAATAGTGATCTGACAACTTGTCCATTTCGCTTGAAGCAGACTGTCTTACGGTGCTAGTCTGGAAGACATGCTTTTTTTCCAATTTATGTCATACATTTGCTTTGCCACTCGAATACATTTAACTCTGTAACCCCTCAAGCAACCTTCATGGGCTACGTGTCTCAGCGTGCGTCTTTTCTGTGTGCATCTGGCAGAGCTAATGCCACGAAACGATTCCCAGGGATCACCAAGATATTCACCGAAAAAAACCCCAACAAATTCATATAAAAAGGACAAAGTCCAACTTTCATTTGAAATGCTATAACTTGGCAAAAAATCAAGCTCTTTATCTCAACAAGATATCAATAGATTTATCTCCTCAAGAACTATTTTTGGACACAGGTATCATAAAACTCCGATGATCCATCTGCTCGCTACAATACCAAACACTCATTTCTCATTATAAGAAGTGCTGCAGTTCGCAGAAATATATACGCACCATCTTGACCTAAGTCTCCCCAAGGCCGATCAAGCAAAGCAAACCGCATGAAAAATTCCCAAGATCCTGAGAAAATAGTTACTTCATGAGTAACCCTAAACCATAACACAACATGTCAAAAAATCATTTTTGCTCCAAAACCTCTGGGATGATTTTCATGAACAAGGTACTTGAGCTGTCTATCGGGCTCCATGAAACATGTATTGTGGTGAAAAGAGCATCATTAGTACATTATTACCAGAAAACCTTAAATGTAACCCTAACCTATGATGAACATCTGGGCAATCACAATAATCCAATCTTCCCAAAAACCACTTGACCAGTTTTCATGAACGAACTGCCTATCTATCGGGCTGTATGTCACACGTACTGCAAAAAGCGCATTAAAGTCGCCTGGTACGTTAATACCAGAAAACTATAACCCAAACCCTAACCTATGATAAACATATGGGAAATCGCAAAAATGATATTTTCTCCCAAACGATTTGACCGATTTTCATGAACGAAATACCTTTTAATCAGGCTCCAAAATTTATCAGGCTCCATGAGACAAGCATTGCAGTGAAAACGGCATCCAAATCGCGCTATCTGTATGTACGTTACTACCAGAAAACCGTAACTCTATCCCTACGTCACAAGAACACAATTTTTTTTACAAATGCCTCGACTCATTTTCATCAACAAGGTATCATTGGATTTGTCTCCTCAAGTCGCATCTCTACATTGTAATTTCTATACTTGATTATTTTGTCAGTACATTCTATCAGTGGGTACTCATCTTCTATGTCTGGTGTCCTTCACAGGCTTCTGGTTACTTCCAGGATTAAATAAAAAATATCTTCTCTGTTATAAATTATTTTCATATGTCAAACCAAAAATACATTGTTGAGTTCATCGTGTATATACTCTTTCCAGAAACTTGCACACATCTCCTGTACTCACATCATCATTACTCTCAATGTTAGATTAAACTACTTTGGAGAACATTCTATTGCTTATCAGCGCCATGTCTCTGGAACAGTCGGCCTCTTGAACTTAAAAATAGTGAAACTGCGACATCTTTCAAGAAAGCTCAGAAAACTCACCTTTCTGCAGTGAACAGACTTGAGGTATTTTTCTCCTGTTTTAGTTTTCTTAAGCATTTGGTCTCATTATGTGGTATTTTCCATTTTATACATTTATCCAGACTGTAGTAATACTTGGATTTCAACTAGTAATTGTAGTAGTAGTATTTGTTCATGCTACTTAAACTTCTGCTCTGCATTACACGTATCCCTTATATGTAACACTGTGGTCTTATTTTGTGCATAGACGTTTTTTTGTGTGTTTATTTAACAACATCTCAAAGGAACTGATTTCTGTTACATTTCACTTTAGCTTAAAAGAGCTTTTCATTATTGAAAGATGATTTCTGTACTCTTTCAAAACCTTTCCTCCACTTAACCACTCACGTCATCATTTGTGCAGTAGTAGCTCACCATGCAGTGCATCAAGTATTTTTAAGGAGAGATGTGAGCCTTCTTCCTTAAGTCAATACAAACACTGATAGGACTGAACTTTGATCACATGTGTCCTAGTTAAATAGTAATGTTTTAAGCAGACACGACAAGAATTACCCAACCATGTCTTCCCTGAATCATGTAGACGTTTTTGGCAATTTTGTATAATTAGATGTATTACATCAATTAAAACTCATGGAGATGAACTTAAAATTCAGGATTTATATATATATATATATATATATATATATATATATATATATATATATATATATATATATATATATTGAATATCAATGGAATATAATTATTGAGTTATCTGGGTTTCTGTGAGTTATTCGGGTTTCCTTAGAGGGCACTTAAGTATGAACATCGTGATTCAGCAGAACATCTAAGGAGCCTGAAGTGAACTGAATACTGTATGAAAACTTCCGTTTGATTGCTCAATAATAAATGATACATTTAAAATGTAGTATCCCTAAGCATTGATTTTATTCCTACTGAATGCTTTACAACCACTTTAACCTCATACACCCCAAAAAAACTTAATGGATTCGCACGATTTGGTAGATAGACTGGTGTGGATATTCTGAAAATGGACTTTCCATCATATGACGGAAACTTTCACACATGCATTCAGGAAATTATGCGTTAAATAGCAGGAGTGGAATGAGATTAAAAGATGAAGTGTGCTCACTTTTTGCACCTGGAGTAATAAAAGGCTTGCACAAGACTAATCATCCTGTGATCTAACAAAATGCTTCAAGCATGTATTCGAAAGTGACATGGTTAGTGGTAGATCAAGTATACCAAGAAGTACATCTTTTTGAAACTCACATCTCTGAGTCCTGTGTAATATTGATGACGGTGGAAATAGAGGAAACTTTTAATGTGTTCATACAAAGTATTATACATGTGCTGTCAAGAAATTAAAGTTTAGTAGCCAAGGCTACCTTAAGGCCTGTTTTAAATACTACACGGACTCCAACTGTAACTTACTGGTCAGAGAATGGAAAGAAAAATTCAATTCAATAACAGATCAATACTGTGATTGGTGAAATATGCTACTGAGATATCTGAAATTATTTTGCTGAGGATCTTCTGCTGAGGTATGACTTTTAAGTCCAGCTGGACTTTATATGGTTAACAATTTTTCCAGTACACTCATTGGCTTTATGTTGAAGCATTGTTAATGTGTATAAACCCAGAGCTTTATATATATATATATATATATATATATATATATATATATATATATATATATATATACACACACACGTCTCCTGAAATGGAAAATAATTTAGTGAAAGGAAATTATTTACTTTTAATTATCATTTCCCATCATTAATTTTATGTCTAGGCCTGTGCACTCTATGTATAGTGACTAATATGGATTTTAATTTTGATGATGTTACATGTAGGCTCGTACAAATGTAACAGAAGAAAAGAGTGAAGTCAACAAGCTTTGTATATTTTAACAAAATAATTTATTTCCCTAGAAACAATGTAAAAATTGGTAAATAGGACTTACGGTTTGTGAATATAATCCAAAATTTAATCCTAAGAATGAAAAATACAAGTCCTATCACTAAATAGTTCCATTAGAATCCAGGTTCAAATCTCGACGACATACAAATATGGAAGGCGATGACGTCAGATGTGGTCTATGTACGAATATCAACAATTCCTCAATTGAATCACAGTTTTTGTTTCCGAATAATTCCAGAATAAATTTCCATGAATATCTTTCAGAATTTTTTTTATAAGAAAGTCAACTTGTTGAGTTTCCAGGAGAATAAATTATTAAATCCAAAAATCAGATGAAAAACAAACAATCTGGCAACAAATAAAAATAACACTTTGTTCCTTCAAGATGTTAAAACGACTCTGACAGAAAAATATTAAGAATGCGTATTTAAACCCCGAAAACATCATTTCAGTCTCGCGAGATGGATCATGTGGTCTCTTACTACAAGAGATCTATCACGTACACCAGTGTAGCCCCACTTAAGAACCAATAATAAAAAAGCGTTGTTTACACATAGTGATCATGCAAGCAAAGTATGGCCTTGATACTGACCAATCATTTTAGCTTCCTGTTTACGAACTTCCCAACCCAAGACAAACTAGGTTAACTAAAAATAATTCTCATGTAACACGTTTCACGTCTTAGATAAACAACATTTACTAAAAGAAAATATCAAATTACTTGAAAAAAGAATTTCAAATCCCATGAAAATTTTCATTACAATAAAATGTAATGAAACAAAAATAAAATAGAAAGTATTTTAAAACTAACACACAAACAATTTAATTACATATACGTAACAATGATAACAGATCAATACTGTGATTGGTGAAATATGCTACTGATATGATAACTGTGAGGAGATAGTAGACATAAAATTAAGAATGGAACTGATAATTAAAACAAAACTAATTCTTCTGATTCAATTTTGTCCCTATTTTAAGAAACATATTTTGTGGAGGCTTAGAAGTATGACAATGTCTGGCCTACATGTATGGTCCTATGTGCATGCAAGTAATAAAAGAAATATCATACAATGTTAAATGTTTTAATAATTTTTTTTACACAGAAACAGTAAAGATCATAATATCTGAATACAAACATAATTTGAAGTCATGGAATGAAAAAGATTTCAAATAGAACTAAGAAGGACATTGCTATCGCTAGTTTTCATTTATCTCCTTAATACTTGTTACAAGGCCGCTTAACATGTGAAACAAGTCTTAATTTAAATGCAAAAGGTCAAGCACAAAAAATGCAACTTCTTAGCATATAAATTTTAATTATGGTTACAATGAAATTAATGGTTTTTACGAATCACGATATAAATCATACACTCATCAGTCTGTCCAGGTGTGTAGGATGTGGGTGCTTAAAAATTATTGAATAAAATTTGAGACACTATAGGGGATAATGAAGGTGGGGGATTGGTAAAAAGTTATTGCAAAGCAGGATATCTTTTATGGGCAATATTTTATCTACTTGAAAAAGATAAATCATATTTAAAACATTATTAAAGCACATACTGAATGAAATAGTAGCAAATTATGAATAACACAGTACAACTTGCCATTCATAAAAATCACTGTTGTGGACCTGAAGGACAGACATCAGTTGCACTTGTTGGCTGGGAAAACCCTATCATAGAGTGTCCAGAGAAACCATATTATGGTGGCTGTGACAAAAAGCCATGTCGCAATATTTCTAATGGTAAAATTGGAGTATCGTTTCTGCATTTATTGGGTCTAAATATTTTAAGCTTAATTCCTCAAATATTCATTTGCAAACACTCAATGTCACATTCACTGTGCTCAGAGTTAAAGTCTATAAAGCAGTTTTAAGCTAAATACTGTATACATACTTTAAAGAAAATATACACTTACAAGGAATGTACCTCAATTTTAATCTGCACCTACATTTTTTTAGAGGTACATTGTACCATTATTAAAAAAGTTAAGGTGGAACATGTAACACTTATACTGTACTCTTACATTAAAGAACAGTCATATTTGCAACTGCAAAATGGCCTGCAGCCACTATGTTGAAATCACAATGGCAATGTTTGAAATGAATACTGAATACTGTATTTTGATACATTTCAAAATATGTTAAACCAGGTAAGTAAATTATGAAACAATAGCGTACATGTTGGATTTTTGTTGCCAAAAATTTATTGAGTCACATATAGGATAAAATTTGAGATGCTGTGTGGAATTAAACTATAATAACTTCTGGTTTCATAAATATTAAAAGTATCACTCTATGCTATTTCAAATTACCAGCAATAGGGAAATTGCATCATTAATGCTAAAATGTTTTCTTCACATTATGTGAGGAAAAGAGATAGAGAGATGCATAAGTATTCCATCACATTTGTGGAAGAGAGATACATAGAGAGATGCATATGTATTCCATCACATTCTTCTTCGTGCACCTTGTGATCAAAATAAAATATGGCCTGATATATACGAGAGAGAGAGAGAGAGAGAGAGAGAGGTGAGAGAGAGATTCTAGCTCTTCGTGTTGCTTTTTTGTTGTTGTTAACCTTTATTGCCCCTGTTGACTTGAAGATTTTGTCAAAGATAGAAAACATTAACAAATTAAATAGTAAATGGTAAACTATGCAAATACATACCATACTTCTTCAGGGTTTAAATATTCACAATAGTTATATCCATATAGACTCCATTTAGGTTAAATCCCAATAATGACCATTTCGCATGAAGTCTAATTTTCTTTGCAAGTATAACAACCTCTCCATTTCCAACAAATAAGAAGATTTTTTAAGTGCACGTACTCTTCCTGTACTTAAGTGGAAATTGTTTTTGATCTTTGCTCATGCTATATGTTACTGTAATTGCTGTCAGTCCTGTCAGCAATTTCAAAATATGTCACTGTTTGAGAAATTTACATGAGTAACCACCAGGCATTTCCTTTCATTATATGGTATTGTATTCATAATGCCCATTGGTAGCCTCACTAATCTGATCTGGTCTGCCGAATGTTGACCTCAAACAGGTGTCAGCTTAAGAAAACCTGACTAAAGCTGTAGCATATTTAATTAGCATGTAAATACCGCTACAAAGCCATGTAATTCCTGGACAATGGAAGTGATAACTAAAACTAGAAGGATCTGCTTACCTAGTGGTAATAATTGACAATGGAATATGGTACTGCAATTTTGTACATGACAAGATGATAACAGACATCAAGTAAGTGAAAAATACAGATTACTGTATAATCTCTCTCTCTCTCTCTCTCTCTCTCTCTCTCTCTCTCTCTCTCTCTCTCATGATGGGGCATAATATTTACTTGATCATGAGGTGCAATAAGAAAATTGTGATGGAATGTCTATCTTTGTCTTGGTTATTCATCTTCTAACTTGTCAGTTCTAATGCACACATATATATCAAATTTAGACAACATATATTACAAATAATGTATACTACTAATGCATGCTGTTTTAGTGCAATTACATGTGATGTATGTTAATATTTAATACTGACCATCATGTAATTGTTTAAAATCCTTCTCCTATATTTTTTCATACACGATCGTTTCCCCAAAATGAAATATATTACTTATTAATTTTTGTACTTTTTGATAATTTTTTTTCCATACGAAAAATTACGTAACATATGATAAACTGATTCGGATGGCAAAATTCATATTCGGAGTATAAGACAAAGCTAAGATTTTCTGGTAAAAAAAGTATCGTCTCATAGGCCGGCAAATATGGTATACAGATTTTGTGCTTTAAGCCAATTACTGACACAAGTACAACATATAAAGCATGCACATATGATAATCTAATTATTTAAACAGTGGAACTCTCTCTCCACCAACAAGATTCTTTCAAATTGAGTATATTCACTATCTGTTCCATTATTGTAAGCTTTGCCTTTAATCTGGCTGCCATCATTGAAGTTTAATCGGCAATCAGAAGCAATCTATAACATGCCTTTTACATTTCCTTTATTTTTACAAAGCTGAAATAATTCAGCAACATCTTAACCATTACTCAGTAACACAATCATGTAAAATACAGGTGTAGCAGATGATGTTACTAAACAAGAAAGGGAAACTATCATGAAATATGAAGCTCTATTAATTGCTCTTGCAAAAGAGCAACATTATAACATTAGTGATTTGTGAGTGATTATGATTTTTAACGTAGCTTTTAACAATTTTTCAGTCATATCGCTACGATGTCTGCAGTGTGACAGTTTATAGTGATGTCTAGCACTGGGGCATCATGCCGCAGTCATGTGGCATGATGTCCCACCCAGTCACATTATTCTGACACCAGGCCGACCAGTCCTAACACTAACCTCTTAATGCTGCGCGCCAAGCGAGGCAACTGTTAGTACCATTTTTGTAAGTTTTTGGTATGACTCGGCCGGGGTTCGAACCCGCGACCTCCCGCATCCGAGGCGGACGCTCTAACCACTAGGCCACCGGAGCGGTTTATAGCATTAGTAAACCAGTACTGCTTTGTCAAGAGCGAAAGCATGAGAACAGCAGCAAATGTGATCAGAAATGTACACTCACAATGAATTAGCAATACAAATAACATGTTTTAGTACCAATAATTGGTGATTCTTGAAAATTAGTGCTGTTTGGAACAGAAGAATTCTGCTTGTGCTCTGACAAACTTAGTAGAGGTCACATTCTATCTGTAAATCTGCAATCTGTAGCAGGCACATGGATTTTAGTGGAGCATAACCTTGTTCCTCTCAATCATAAGAATGACATTCAGCACTGGATCTGAAAGATAAATACTTTCAGTCAGGAATTAACAATAAGAAAACACTGACTTAGTACAGAATTTCTCTTTAATTTACTAAGGATACTAAAAAGATGTACAATCATAAAGACCTGTGGTTTTCAACCTAGAACCCCATTTTGAAGGATTTTATTACACTGTTTTGATTAACTAATTATTTATTGGTTTTTCTTCCATTTAGCAGCATCATATCAAAGAGGTATAAGTGAGGAAGAAATTTAACAAGAAAATTTGTTTAATGAAATAGCTGATGTTTCTTTGTTGATATTGTGCCTTACATTGCAGGTGCTGATTTTGACAGAAACTTTTGCAACACTGAAAACAGACTGGAGACCAATACTACTACCTGCACAGACCTACTGGGTTTGCATAATTATGGTTGGGGAGAACAAAAAAAATCTGTTTTAATCATCTGCTGTAGAGTTTTGAAAACTAGATGTAGCAGCCTTGCCATGGAATCAACTCCACGTAAATTATGAATTTTTAACCCCTAAAGTGTCAATAGGAGTAAAGTTAATTGTGTACACTTTCTCTGATGAAAGAACAGTCATCTTTAAATATCTGAAATTTCATCAACACCATAAAAGTCAACCCAGGACATTAATTTAAACTCAATGCCAAACTGCCAGTCTGTGACTCTGTTGTATGTTTTTTGTCATTCAAAAAAAAAAAAGATCTATGTGTATTTATTTACAAAAGCAGCAACCACTAAACAAGTCAACAGCACATTTTATCCTTGGAACTGCTTTTATTAAAATAAATCTAAATCCCCGCTGAATATCTGACTTATTCCAAACTGACTGAAAGAAATACATGCGCTAATTTACATTCTGTTGATACTTCCCTACAAAAAATGTTTTAATGTAATTAATGTCATACCCACTTTATAGATTTTAATCTCTGTTTTTGTCTTTTTATGTTTATAGTTGAAGTTATAAAAAAAATCATTAGATGTATATGTACATGTATACTTTGTGTTATTTCCATGTCGATGATTCCAAGGAAGATGTTGCATTGCCCCCCCACCTCCCTTTTTCATTTAGATATGACTTAGAAAAAATATATTTAAATTCTATTTCCCATATTTAAGTCCTAAAACTAGAAATTGGTCTTCGTAAAAAAAAAAAAAAAAAATCTTCTCCAGCCACAGTTGAAGTAGGTACTGAGATCATGGGTATGGCTGTAACACAGTTCAATTTGGACTAACAAGGCCTTATGATGTCAATTCAGATCACTGAAATGTGTGATCTTGAACATGTTCATGTATGGGTAATTACAACAAATGGTTTTCAAAATGTACAAAGTTACAGATTAGACAAGACTGCATTAAGCCACTCTGAACTGCAGATATGACAATGACCTTCAAGTTTTCTGGATGGAAGACTATGCAACACATGGCCTTGATTAACTTACCCAAAAAATCTACTGTAGTCTGGTAATACAGCATTTCTCTTCGCCTTCGATGATGTAATCCTTCTGTAATTGCCCACTGCCTTTATATGACCACTGAACAAATGAAAGAAAAATATATATTTTGCATTAGATATCTGAACACCTTGTATTCCATTGGTTGAAACAAAAAGGAATCAGAACATACCCATCTTACATAATTTCTTTCACTGATAGAAAGCAGAGGTCACAATTAATTGCATAAGAGGTACCAAGTCTATTTGTAACTATCAGAAAAACTAGGTCAATACTATTTAAATCCGAGTTCACATTAAGTCAGTACTCAGAATTTAGTCCCTACCTTTCTTAACACATACCACCGTCCTGCTGGCTCAATAGCATAATCATACTGTTTGTTTATAGACATGAAGAAATTTTCGTTACTCTTTGTAACAATGTCACTTTGGTAGTTGTCTGAAAGTTGGCAGCTGTGCACAGTCAGTGACAAGCCATCTTTTTGAATCAAAACTGTGTTGTTACATGAAGTTTTATCACAATGCTTTGATTTCATCTGGGACTTTTATTACAATATTGTCTAAGTCTTTTTTTATATAGGACCAGATAATTCTCTGCCTCTGGCAGAATTAATACGTAATTAATGACATATTTTTGTGACTGGCGATTGTAAGATTTTTTGCTGACGTAAACGTTTGAGATACTTTAAAATTCTACAGTATTAATTTTTTCACAGAAGCTACATCATAGTGTAGTGTACTGTGTATATCATGCTAAGTTTTTTCTCTGTTTGGCTAGTCTCTCTCTCTCTCTCTCTCTCTCTCTCTCTCTCTCTCTCTCTGTACTTATTAACTAAAACATAAACTTGCTTTCACTCCCATCTTTAGGTAAAAAGTTATAGTTTGCTCTACAGAGGCTATCAATATATTGGAACAGCAGTTATTAATAGCAACAGATTACAAACATTCAAACTCATTTGCATACCCAGCATGTAAAGCTGAAAATGAAATGATACTCAATCATCACTATGAATAACAAAAAAAAAATAAATATAAAGACTAAAATTAATACTGCACCTAATAATACAATATGTGTGCAATAACTTATACTTACATGCGAACAATTCAAAGTGAAATATCAAAGACATAATGGAATTAATGCATTTAATCCAGAAATTTGGCACTTGATGTCTTTAGTGTTGTAGGAAAAATTAATAATTGTTGTTTATAGAAGGTTAACTGATTTAGTGTATTGTAAATTGGAGTAATCACAAAAATACTGCAAAGTTTTCATGTTAATGTTAAAAAATAATATATAATTAAAAAATGCCCATCCATAGCTTAAGGAAAGGAAACTGTACCATTCTTTATGACAAATTATATTGTTCTCGCTGTTACAAAATGAACAATATTTCCCCTTATACACATTCATGTATAGCATATATGTTATGAGATAATGGCAGACAACTTTAGATGTTTTTTTGTTTTTTTTTTCTCAGGCAGTGAATGGGATAGTCAAAGTCAGGCCAATAAAATTCTAGTATGGGTGCTGATACCTGCTAGAGTCATCATTGATATGTGCCTGTCCGATATCTTTGGTCCCAAAAGTGTTACATAAATGCCAAAAATTGATTAGATGTAAACAACATTTTTTATGCACTGGTCGCATACCTTTGAGCTTATATTTAATGAATATTTATGACACTGACCTCAGAGATTCATATTTTGACTTAAACATGCCAAGAAAAACAACACATTGAAAAAATTGCACATATAACTTGGTGTCCTCTTTTTGCACAAATTACAAGTGGATATAGACACAAACAAGCATAATAGTA
>JAECUM010083944.1:0-10231 GCA_016617855.1 Megalonaias nervosa | reverse complement strand
ATATATATATATATATATATTTATAAGCATTTTCGGACATAATTTTCTTTATTGGGTCTTTTATAAGAGAAGAATAAAATAATACGGATTTGCCATTCATGTTTTTGTAATGACGAATAAACCAAAAATACGTTAATGTAACATCGGAGGTCATGTACCATGCACAGTCTTTTCGGCTATACTTCGTTGAAGATTAAAAACTTACTTGGTCTATCGTTACATAAAACCAGGCTCGATTTTATTACTCTGTTATTCCAGAGTTATCTCTGTATGATAAATGTATTGCTCCGATACAGAGAATCGAAATAATGTATTGTTTTTCCAAAAACGCCATAAATAAATCTTTCTTCGATTAGTAGTTTAAAACTTGTCATTACCACCAATAATTGTTTCTTAGAATATAAACTGCACGTGGCATTATAAGTAACATATAGTCAGCGTTGCGAATATTTTGTGCATATGACGAATCAGATAGGTTAATACATGTATTTAAAAAACTAAGACAAAAAAGGCGGGTTTGAGTGAGTAAAATATCTATATGTTACCCCATTTTGCCTCTCATTTCGGATATTTGTATATCCAAAGTTTACGCAAATAAAATTCTCATTTTATATGCTAACTGACTGATTTTAATTTATTTATTAATTAATAATCATTTTTATGTGCTTTTACTGGGTAGGAGATGAAAAGTAAATCAAACGCCAATCGGAATAAATGTCATTTGACACCTGATTTCAATCTAGTTACGTCGCGAAACTGCGGGGAGGAAACATTATTTGTTGCTACTCAACTGATACACTATTCAGAGTCGCAATTTCTTCTTGCACATTATGTTTGCATATAATATCTACTTAATACTTGTCATTGTACTTAGTAAACCTAGATTTATCTGTTTGTACGCCTTTGTACGGATCTCTTCATTGGCATATATGCCGTCATTGTTAAGTTGACTGTACCCAAACAATTATAAGTTGACTGTACCCAAACAATTATAATTCGATCCTCACAGCATAGGGGCAGCATAGCGAATTACATCTGCGTCTGTTTCTCATTACATTTTCACGCCGGAGGTTCAAGATTTAGATAAAATTACTGAATTTGTTCGTGCGCGAATGATTTGAATATAATTCATATTGACGTACAACCCAACACTTCACATTCGATACATGCTGAAAATGTTATGTAATTAGCCTTGGTCGTCCAGAGTTCTAGAAAAGACCATTTTTGATATAGCAAAGAATCAAAGGGAGGTAACTACATTATGGCCGAATACATCAAAATAGGAAAGCTGATATATCCTTAATAAAGAAACCGAATCTTCCACGGGTAACGAAGGCATTAGCAAATTTGATGTAAACAGACCGCCCTGTTTAAGCATGTATTTAGTTAGATGTGTTACGCTCAACGTCGACTCTATTGGTGTTGAAATACTTCGTGCGCAAAACGAATTAATTACTTTTAAGTACATTTGATGACGCTAACCTAAAATTTCTTTGTGCTGCAGACGCGAATATCATTCGGTCGAAATGTAATTCTTTATGAGAAATATGACCTCACATTGACAGACACACATCAGACAATAGATAATAGTCAATAGACACATTTTATTTTTAGACAAAACTATGCTAATTTGTTTGATTAGGTTGCTAATAATTTTAAATCCGGTATTTATACTCAACAAATATAATTTCCAATCTAAACTGATACGAGGGGAAATCGATTTTAAGAGCAAATTCTAAGTTAAAATTACTATCATATTAAACAAATATACATATTCAAAATGTATCCAATACAAACTTACAATGTAGTTATTCACGGTTGTTTTCAGTTTGTAAGAATAAAAAGGTGGCAAAACTATGCGCATAAATACTAAAATTTAATTTAAGATTGGTGTAAAATACCACGTGACAGAGGCATTTACAACAACGTGCATCGTAAACAGGAAATAAATATGAGAACAAAATATAGGAATTTAAAACAAATAAAAGTTAGAAACAAAACTACAGAACAAAAAATATCTAAAACACAATACAATGCAGCAGAACTAAAATAAGTAATATATGTGTAGAATAGAAGAAGAAATTATCTACAACTGAATGTAAGGACATAAAAGCCATATTGAAATTATAAGTAAATCTACAAAAGTATGAACAGAAACAGTGCACATGCAGCTGAGTATAGCAGAGGCGGCGTATTTATTTTACCATATTTGCATATCGATAATTTGCATAAATCCCTTCCAGACTTGGTCTTCACAAGAGATTCTATTGTTAAAAATGTATAATTGTTAGAAACTTGTTTGGGAGAGAATTCATGCGATTTGCTGCCAAATATCTAATATAACGTAGCACAAAGATGATTTTTCCATTATTTTGAATCTCAAAGATGTTTGCATGACTAAATTTATGAACTTAATATTTGGGTTTTTTTTTTGTTGCTTTTTCTCAAACTACGAGATCATTCAAATACATTGAATATATCTTGTCAAAACATTTCAAGAAAAATACTCTTTTTGATTTTAATTTTAATTATATGACTGCTTCTATTGCAGAAACATTTGCACATATTTTTTGTAAAGAAAATGATTCAGAAACACAGAACTTATTAGGTTTGAAGCAATTCGGGAATGTTTTTGCACTCAAGCCTGTGCTAATATGTCAAAGACTTCTAAATGTGCATTAAAATAAACTATATATGCACATCGCTGAAATAAAGGTATGTTGCAAAAAAATAAATCAAGCTTGACTATTACTATCGCTGACTATTACACATAATGTGTATGATTCCTGATGTCACAATCTCTCTCGTGCGTATAGGGTTCTTTAAAAAGTCGAGGTTTTCGTACAAGTTGCATTTAAATGGTAAGTTAATTGCTATATCTCTAACTTCAATGAATGAATGGGAGTAAAGGTTTTGAAATGCACGTGTAATATCGAATAAGTGAGATTCCCGATTGTAGTGTATAGCATTCAGTTCTACCTTTAAAGTCTTGTTGAGCAGAAGCTAGTGCTTTTTCAATTAGCATAGTTATCTAGATCAGAATAATTTATGAAAAAGAAGTTTTTATTAGCAAAAATATGAAATAAATTGGGTACGAGAATTGCCAACTGACGAACCCTTCTCAGATATCTGAAGCATATGAGTTTCCCGCTTTGTGTCGTAGTATTACATGGTGTTTAATATCAAATCGAAAAGTCCACACGCTGTCAGTCTCTGAAGGAAGATATTGTTGGGTAGATAGACTGATATTATTGATAGTTGTAGAATAATTGGTTTGGTCTAGAGTTACTTGCAAGTGTCACTGGTGGTCTAATTAGTGATATTGAACAGGTTTTGAAAGCAGAAAGGGATGGATATAACAAACTTTCAAAGTAAGTAGTAATATGATCACATATAGCTCATTTGATATAGCTGGGGGAACACTAACTGATACGTTGTTTCTTAATTTAGTTGTTAGTTTATCGTTCGTATTGGGAAAATCTAGGCTTCTTTGATTCTGGTTGGGAAAATGCTCAAATCAAAGCTGAAACTTAATAGGTTATAATGACAGTAAGTTACAGACTTAGTAGTTGCAACAGTTTAGGCGAAAAAAGATAAATGCCATTTACCTTGTTAATGCTGATATTAGATAAGCTGTAAAGTCTTCAGTGACATGAGATAAATCTAATTTATTTGACATACGAATGTTCTCTTTGATAGATAGGATGTTCGTCATTAGGTAGGTGGTTTTTCTATGTCTTATGAGTCATTTACACAAAAAAAATCGTTAAAGATCTTTGCCACACGGGTCTGATCGTATTTACAATCTAATCTCTTTGTTGTAGAATAATTGATATTTGTAACTATCTGATCAAGGATCTAAAGACGACAGTCCTTATATTCAAGAAACTTGAAACACATTGACTTTGCCTGTCAGACAGTAGCCAGAGGGGCCATGAAACGGTAAATAGTGTATTCCATTTACTAGCAGTTATCATTATGCCTCTCGAATCATTCGTTATATATTTTGCGGTCATTCGTCTTAAATGTGGAGACGATATTTGCCTAAGCTAGATTGAACCAGCTATGCATATAGCAAGAGATATATTGCGTGACTGTCGTGAGAAAAGTTAAAATAAATGAATGTTTTATAAAATACAAACGAAAGAATGATGTCAGAAAAATTTAGATATAGCGCTATGTTATACTGAAACACAATCATACAGTGTCCGTGGCATAGCAAGCATTGATATCTGTTAAAATTACTTAAATTTGCGGAGATTAAAAGAGACCTCTATACCCCCAAAAAGTTGTACTGTTTTAAAGTCCGAGTGACTATAATATATCCGATTAAGATCACCAGTATGTATTCGATGATATCACACTTCAAAATCAACAGACTAGGTGATCTTTACTAGTACTACATCAAGAAAACTCTAATGTTGTGTGACATTTCCAGGGTATTAAGGAATGTATGTATGACACACCACAAACGTCATCCAGCGCACGTTCCCAGTGCACCTGTTGTGAGCTCATGATGCTATGTTAAAGATAGCGTGCATAGCATCTAAACTTTTGACAGATTATGATATGTTTCTAATGACTGAGAGCTGAATTAGAGATGGTATAAGGATGATACCGCATATATACGCCAAGGCAAATAACGAATCCTATGTTGATGATACTGGGAATCTCAAAGGTAATGGATGACGTTGAAAGGTCAAGGTCCGACATACGTGACCATGACGTGCTGGTTAAACACTATCTATATGAAATTATAACTACATTAGATTATTGTTTTTAAACATGTTATACCTCCACAATGTTTATGGCATAAATATAATAAGATCTGGTCCAACTCTTAAAAAGAAATTTCCGACTCATCTCCTCCATTAATTCCTTTCTGTGTATAGGTTGGTTTGCAGTATTAGCACGTACGATATTTTGATCATCAAAATCACCCTAACCTTTACAGGACCATTAATTGGCAGCGAATTTACAGTCCCGAAAGAGTCGTTGTTAAGAACACCAATTATTGATTGAAGTCGAAGAATTACTGTTCAGAGTACATCATATTTTGTTTAGGATTATCACATTTTATAAGATAAAAATCTTCACAATTTCATTTTAAGTCCTTTTTCCTTTCTTTGCGTTATTGTGTTTCTTGTAATTTCAATCAATGGTATAAACTTAGCAACTAGAAGACCTAGAAGTTTTTGAACATTTCAAAACGTACACAACACCAGTTCCCAATATCACATATATCAATAGAAACAATAACTCGTTATTTCATGAAGCTATTTTTGGCATTTCTAAATTCCCAAATGTCATTTATACGTCACAAAAAGGTAAACATATTCCCTCTTCTCTACATTATTTTTACATTGTGTGTTCAGGTTTGTCCTCCGTATTTTATTGTCGTACAGTTACTAGTTGTTTATTAAGCTTTGGAACATGTCTCTAAATTACATCGGAATTAATGTTAATGTTTGACCCCAGTTTATATCAGTTAATTGATGTTAGCAAAGTGCTGCTCTATCCCACCATTTTAACCAGTATCTTTAAAACCCCACCAGGTAAAAAAAATATAGCATTACGTCCAACAGTCTGGTCAATTCAAGTCTTCGCGTGTGAAAAGTACCTAGTAACCTGGCATTACATGACTTATTTTGAATATGTCCTCCTTAAAAATAGGAAGGTAACCCATTTGAAATATTGTTTGCATTTTAAATGTTATCTGCTTCATACATTTTGAATTCCTGTGTTCTTATGTATCAGTTGTCAAATAACAGAAAATATGGATTTATAGTTTTGACTATTTGTTTCCGGTTGAAGTTTGTGTGACAAACTTGAAAAATCTAGTACTTATTATTCTATAAACCTGCAAACTAATGTTGATCTGATTATGTTAGAAAATACTAAATGTTTTCTTTCTACAACTTAAACTCTCGAATGTCTTGTTGCAAAACAATTTCATCTCATCAAGCTATACCTTTTTCTTGCTTTCGTTGTTTTAGATAACTTTGAAAGAGGAGTGTATATCATATGTTTTTTTCATGTTCTTTTTCACTTTCTGAAACCATGCGTAGTTTTCAGAAAACACATCTGTTACTGCCAAATTATCTGTCATTGTGCGTTTATAATTCTTTCGTGCTATACACTGGTCATTCTGACTAGTAACATGGATTCTTTCGGACGGAAATACTCTTCTAGCAAACTTGTCTAACTCGCAGGTAAATTGTTCATTTGACCATTCTTTCAGTTGAGTAAATGCTATAATAATTGTTTCCTGTTTAATTATTTTTTCATCACATTAAATGATTTTCGGGTAGTTTAAGGATCGTAGTATATTTGCCTAAATGGTAATCTGTTTCACCCATTATAATATTATAAAGCTATCTAACAAGTACATTGGGCATGGTAACATTTTGGGTGATTACAAGAAACAGAGCTTATATTTGCAGTAATTAGCAAAATACGAATTGTTTTACAGCATTAAGTTGTGCTGTATACTTAGGCTGGTTATTCATCAAACGTCTTCCTATCGGCCACTATTTGAAATATGTTTTAGATGTCTCATTTTAGCAGTCAGTGTGTCTGTAGGTGACGGTCATGCAATCTTTGTCGTTGTTAGAGGGACTTTTACTAAGGATAAGAAACTTCATTTACTTCTGATAGTTTGAAAATAGAAAAAAATTAGCTGTTATTATGATAAACGTAAATCAACACGTAAAATGAATAAGCTGGTTATTCTAGGGAGAGATATTTCACTTGTATGATAACAGCACATCAAGCATTAAAGACATAGCCGCATTAAATTGCAATAAAAAATCTAGTACCTAATATGAAAGGTACAATAGAGTCATGTCAAGGAAATTACTTATGTTGTCCTTTGACTGCATTATATACATTATATACTGGAAAATTATGCAAATATGAGCTAGAGACAGTGGAGCAGTAACATTTTGGTCAGCCCCCTCCCATTCCGTTACAATGGCAGATATTTCAAACGTTTTTTTTTTTTTTTAATATCACTGGCAGTTGAAAAATCATTAACTCATTTCATTTAAACTATATAATTAAAAACATAAAAGATCATATTTTACTAAGTGATTAACCATCATTTTGACCACAAAGTTAGCAGGTTAAAAAGTAATTAGACGATTGGAACAAATATCTGCCTCACAATAGACCAATACCATCATACCAGTACCGCAAGTCGATATTAAACCTGTTTAAACAATGTGGTAAAGTACTGCATTTCATAAACATGTTATATCAGTTTTATCACACCGAATCATGATCTTATATAATAGTGTGTATGTGATTTGGATTGTTAACGTAGCTTTAACAACTTCTCAGTCATATCGCTACAATGTCTGCAGTGTGGCAGTTTATAGTGACGCCCTACACTATGGCAACATGCCACAGACATGTAGGATGATGTCCCACCCAGTCGCAATATCGTGACACCAGGCCGACCAGTTGTAACACTAACATCTTAATGCCAAGTGCCCAGCGAGACAGCTGTAAGCACCATTAATACAATCTATAGTATTACCTGGTCGGAGTTCAAACCCGCGACCTCCAGCATCTGAGGCGGGCGCTCTAACCACTAGGCCACCAGAGTGGTCAGAGTTTATATATCATAGGTTGTACATACATTGAACATCACTTTTAAGGAAGTTACAGTTTATGGATGTGTTTTTCTTTTTAAACATCAAACAACATATTACTGTGTTATTTGACTGATTTGTAGAGAGATAAAATCTTTTGGGTTCTTCACTTATAAACAAGTTCTTTTGTATTTATACTGGCCTTGAATATAATGATTTAATTCTTAGCTGCATAAAACTCAATAGGTGACAAGACCATGCCCTATTGTCAAGCTCTGTAAATGAAATTTAAAGACTATTCTAAATAGGTTTTGATAATCAATCGGATTGAAATAGAAGACTATTCATTCTAATGAACCTTAAAAGAAATTTCGTAATAATAGTGGATACATTTGTACAGAAGTCTTTTGAAATTCACGAACACCGGCTTTGGTGACCTTTGTATCGAGTGGGAAGTTTTAAACAGAAAACTAAAGCACACCACTCTGATGCCTTGTAGTCTGAGTGTTCGTGCTTGTAAAGAATATATTTTTGGTCCGTAGATAGGGCAAAAAGGAAGGATAATATTACATGCTATCGCTGTTTTAGATATGATTGAATGAATGAATGAAAAGTATAAATAAATGAACTAACTAACATTACACAAATTATAAAATCCAGAAAATTAATCAAAGGGAGACAAGTGTTACAGCACTGGAAACAAATACTCATTCTTACGAGGGTGAATGAATCAATTAGCGAGCTAAAATAAATGATTATGTCTAATCAAAATAGTACGAGAGAGAGAGAGAGAGAGAGAGAGAGAGAGAGAGAGAGAGAGAGTCAAGATCACCCATTAGTAAAAGACACACTATATCACCCTATGATTATTTTCATTTTCCACCTGTGAGCAAGTTTACTTGAAGAACATTTCGACCGAAAGAATACACTTTCACTATAAGATACAAGAATATTAAGCTTGAAGTTCTCGCGGAGAAATTGGTCGCGATCATCCCTGGCTTGTTTTAGTCTTTATTGAAGTTGAAAGTACAGTGTATGGCATCAATCAAACTCATTTGCATCTCTCTATTTCGCATGAATTAAGTATGCCTGCTAAAATCAATGAAATAGTCAAGTAGCAAATGTACTACTAGAATGATCTCAACAGAAAATTCACTTGCGAAGAAACTTGGAAATAACTTGAGGTAGTAATATTATTCAAATAAATGATTTTCTGTGTATTTATCTTTTGTTAAGACACTTTTGAGTGAATGAATGGAATAATAAATGGTCCGTAAGATTTTTTGTTGCAGTATTTGTGAATGTATACCTTTGAAACATATAAACTAAAAAAAAAAATAAAACGTACAACTTTCTTTGCCTAACATGTGAAGATTTTTTCGCTCATGAAATTTTGTATATACAAAACGGTGTTATTCTTAATTTAATTTTGTAGGTTGTCTTCTATTTCCACCAGTAATGTTGCAATCCTGCAACCTATAACCAAAAAATTGGAAAATAAATTAAGCGTTAGTTTTTGAAATGATGACCTCAAGGCTTCAGATTGTAGCCAGCGAAGCAAGCCAAAGTGTACGGTTATTTGTGTTGTTGTATATTCATCTAAGCTAGAGTGCAACGACGATGACGTTCTGTGTCACCCAATACTGTCGTAGAAGTTTTGGCAGAAGTTCATCTTTACGACTTTCAAGAGGAAATTATTGATCCATACCGTTGTCAGCATGCTTCCCATGACCGAGGTGGTCAATTGTTCGGTATACCCCGAGGGTTATGTTCCCATTCAAGTAACGCTCAAAATGTCTTGTATAATATTTTGAACGACAGCTTACACTTTCACGTTCAAATTGTAGGCGTTAAAGTCCCAAGTCCCTGCAGAGAAAGTAGCTGCACTTATTAACATTTATTGTGATCTATGCTAGACGAGTCGAAATGACTTATCGTTTGCAACTTTCCATCATCCAAGGCAGTTTGAAATCTCCTATCTTAATCGAATTTGGTAGACCTATCCAGTTAACATCTTGCTAAATATTAGACACAATTCAGCACATTAAAACAATCGAACAATGGATTTAACGTGAACAACACGTTTCACCTCCTTCGGGCAGCGAAATTTTCATTGATCAGATCCTGATTACTAAACGATTTCCGATGTCCAGGAACAGATGTTGTTAACCCGAGCAATCATGATGGCTGGAAATAATACACAGAACGTAGAGACACAAGAATGGAAAAAAAAATCATTAATCAAGCGGACAGCTGCAAAGACAAGAGGATCTGATAGACTATATCGGGACAAGCTGGAATTTCGAAAGAGACCATTTTTAGACCTCAAGAAATGCAGAAAACTAATAAGTGTTGCCCCCTCGTTATATACATACAAAGTTTATCCTAAAGTCATTCATGGAGATCTGTTTCGAGGACCTAATTTTATATATTAACGTCAATCATAACTAAATTTATTTCGATGTCATTAATAATTTCGAAAGGTTTCTCGGACACCTATGCTATTTTGACAATTGTAAATATGGATTCAGTAACATATTCGTTGTGCAGAGATATGTAGTGGCTGTTTAGAGTCGAGGCCTAGTGTTCGTGGAGGAAAAGAAATGACTCAGTACTCCGCCAGAGACGAACGACGG
>JAECUM010083940.1:0-11335 GCA_016617855.1 Megalonaias nervosa | reverse complement strand
AAAAAAAAAAACCTCATTACAATTGGTTGTTATTTTCCATTGCGATGATTTGTCAAGTGAATTAAAGGAACTGGCAAACAAGTATTCATTCCTGTTTAATATTAGTCTTTGGGAATCAACAATCAGTATTTAAAGTTGTTTTCAGATCAAATTCTAGAAAAGTTATTATTCATTTCTTTCATTGGATTTTCGACTCAACTGCTAATATCCGATTACTGAGAACTTATTTGTAGACATTCTGGATTATAGCAATGTAGTATGTAAGGACATTCAAATCTACTGGAACTCATTCTGAACATTTTATGATTTGGAACATGTTATAAAACATACCTTGGGATTTAATTTACATTATTTTTGGTTCCTCTAATAGTTTCACTTTGTATTCTGGGGAAATAAATTTACAAAACTTGGCTTCTCTTCTTTCTGTTATTTAGTTTGAGTATGAGATCATAAGGCCATAAAAGTAGTTATGTTGTATAGGAAATCTCATTAAAAAATATATATAAAATATAAAGAGACCAAACATATCTGTGCACGAGAAAGGTGTCTCAAAAACGTATTATATTTTTTCCGTTATCAAATTTAGATAAATTTTTAGCAATAGCCACATGGTACAGGATGTAGTGCTGGACATTCTCTATACCGTAACTAAACGGTACATTTGTTAGGAACTGTATTATATATAAATATTCTTATTCATACAGTCTGAACCGGTATGTTTTACACAGACATCGACATGGGGCTCTAAAAATTGTTTAAAAATGTGTCTGAGTTCCATTTACAATATCAATCAACGACAGAGTACATCTGCGAGGTATCTTGAACTGTGATGGATATAATTGAAGTGACTTTGAATGTGAACTTGGACAGTATATTAACATTAAAGTCTTTATTTCTGACTTAAATTGTCAAAATGATACATTAGGAAAACCTGTTTTTAATTATGTATTCAGATTATCCATACCCTCTAGCTCACTGCATACATATAAAATTATAGGTCACATTGACCCCCTTTGCTTCACTTTTGGAATCACTGAACGTCAAAGTTATAGCATCAATCGTCGGGTCCCTAGGCACAGCGAGGGAGGTAATATCGGATAAAATAGATATGCTCTGCATTACTTCATTATTTTGCTTTCTAGTTTAAGTATATTCCCCACAACATACAACAGAAACAAAGTGGTATGCATCACCGATGTATTTGGCTGTGATAACTTCAAAACTGCGAAGTAATCACAAAACACATGTTGGTAGTAATGTGTTGCCACTTACATAAATTAACATTACACTGTGTTTAGCATGTAGATGGCTATCTAACCCGATATGGAAATGGTAAAGTTAACAATGTACATAGGTTTAGCATTGAGGCTACAGTTTCACTTTGTTAAACGTGGCTGATCTCAATGGAAGTTGCGTTTTCACGGTGATACGTGTTGTTGGTCTCAAATGACACAAGTATTTTCTCACACATGCAACAGATTGTCTCAGTGTGATTGTCTCAGTCTTGGTGCGCACTTGCTAGGAACTACTCATCATGGGAAGATATCCTCTTCCGCTCTGCCTGACGGAGTCGTTTAAAAGTCAAACAACAACAGCAACAGAGGTAAAACAAAAATAACTTATTCATAAAGCAAGTTACGGTCCCTCCAACTATACCCGAAATGTGGTTGATGGATACTACTCAGATCATTGGTGTTGGACATCAAAAAGCGGTATCTAAAAATGTTAAATGTTAACATTGCATTTTATGTAAAGGTGCCTCTATATATGTATGTATATATATATAGGTAGATAGATATGTAGCTATGTAGGTAAATAGATAGATAGATAGATAGATAGATAGATAGATAGATAGATAGATAGATAGATAGATAGATAGATAGATAGATGGATGGATGGATAGATATAAAGATCGATAGATAGATAGATAGATAGATAGATAGATAGATAGATAGATAGATTTTCGCATGGAAACATAGTGCAGATAGAATATGATAATGAAGGTGCTGGGCAGGACTGAGTGAGACGAATCGTATACCCCGTCATGGATCTGGTTAGTAGTGGGTGTGTGAATGTCTGTGTGTAGAGTATAGGACAAACAAAAAAACTTCTATTATTATACAAAATGAACAATTGTCGTTGCTTTTCTGACAAAACAGTGGATTGCTTTCGCATAATAAAATTTTGCGTTTTAACTTCATCAATCTTAAATACTATTCCTGATATTCATTCAAATGTTAGTTTGGATTTCAGATCTTGTCATTTACATTATAATAGGTAACACATATTTTGGGACTTGTCCAACAAAAACGAATAAACAAACTAAAATGCAAATCAGCAAGGTAAATAAAACATTGAGAGCGAGACCATTAAGAATATACATTATCATGACAAATATACTTTCAGGAGATTCCATGCCTTTTATACCATTTGCGGATATACAGGTAATGTGAACATACTGTATAACTTTATTTCATTCAAGGACATCCCATAATTCTGAATGAAAATCTGACATTTATTTTTGTCAGGTATTTTACGATAAAGCAATCAAAGTAGTTTATTTTGTGCGGAGGAAGCTAGAGGTTATTATTTTACCCAGAGATACATCTGCATAGCTGACCAAGACTGATCTAGTGGCAGAATTCGAACCATAAGCGTTTTGAATAGACTCAGGAAAGCTAACATGTGGACAACTGCGGTCCCTAAAATCCGTTCCATTTCTTTACAAAAATCCACAGATGTGTGTACAATCAGTATAGCTGACCAAGGCCGATCTAATGGCAGAATTCGAAACTGTAGCCATTTTGTTAGGTATTTCACAATAAAGCAAACAAAGTAGTTTATTTTGTGCAGTCGAAGCTAGAATTAAAATATATTTTGCCCAGAGATACACCAATATAGATGTCCAAAGCTGATCTAATGGGAGAATTTGAAACCCTAACCTTTTTGTCAGGTATTCACTATAAAGCAACCAAAGTAGGTTATTTTCTGCGGAGGAAGTTAGAGGTAAAATGTTTTGCCCAGAGATACATAAGTATAGCTGAAAAAGTCGGATCTATTGACAGAATTTGAAAACGTAATCGTTTTGAATTTACTCTGGAAAGTTAACATGTGGACACCTGAGGTTCCCAAAATCCGATCGATTTCTTTACAAAATCCATAGATGTCTATACAATCAAATACTCGCAGACAATAAACAGCTGGTTAATTTATGAATCATATAATATTATTAGATTATGAGGAAGAAATTGTCATTATGTAGAAAAGTTGCTGATGGTGAACATTATGTATATCAGAACTATAAAGACTGATATGTTGATGAATGAATTATTGATACCCACCATCACGTGCTTCTACATAAAGGTATGGAACAACAATGCTATCGCTTTGGTGTCTGAAGTATCTACAAACAAAACCATTTTACTTGGACAAGAGAAAATTATAATGTGTTTGTCCTTTAATTATGTGAAAGATTAATTACCTCTTAGGGTTTTGAAATATGTACTATACTGTACTATATATGATGAGTGCACTAACTCCATGAATTTAACTGTTCATGCAAGTCCTAATGATGTTTAGTTTCATCTTCAAGTTGCTTGATAAAATGAGTCTTCTTTGTGATGTCGCACAGTGTATAGTGTCAGTATTTGCTTTTATATAATGTTGTTTGGTCTTAATTCGAATTGATACTTTAAACTGTATTAGTAAGCCCCCGTTGTCAGTGAGGTCATTTTTTCCTGTTTACATATTTTGTGTTAATAATTACGTTTGTACATGTTGCAATTTATTGTGTAGACTATTTGTGTCATTATGTCCTGATTACCCGTATTGTACCATTGTCTCGAATCGTCAAGATTTGGTCGGACGGCGTGCTCTGTTTTAGTTGTTGCTGATATTATTATATAAGTATGACCAGGTTGACCGTAATAAAATTGTTTACAGTTTCAATGATTCGTTAAATTATTTTGTGCTCCTTTCATTTTACATGATAATACTGACCGCCGGTGCAAACATTCGATGTGAATAATCATGTAGAATTAACAAACGTCAATTTTAATAAATATTATACAAAATGAATACAATCCAAGAGAATACACGGAATACTAATTAGCTCGCAGGAATCAGCTTGAAATACCATGAGTGATATACGGCTTATATGTTTTGTGGAATAGGTTGATAGTGTAAAATTTTAGCCGCTTCTGAAATATCACAAACGACATTTTGATACATAAATGTATTAATACATTCAAGGTATAAAAAGTTTGAAACCACCAGGATGCCAACTTACAGTATATATTATCGCCTAAACACTGATGTTTTATACCATGAAGTGATATCAATAAGCGATAATTGTTTTCACAAGGAAACGGCTTATTACATTCCACATGTTGCCATTACAGTTCGCATAGATGCCAGTGAGACATTTCCATGCTGGACTTAAAAATATTGATATCATTACCATTCCCATAGGTGTCCGAATGACATATACTTATCACACATAAGTCACTCTTGTGACCGTGTATAAAGGTACCTTTCAAATATACATATAAGATTATATGCTACTTTATCTTTACAAGTATTTTTAAGTACAATTATGTTCATGCTAATATTTCTTACATTAATTTTCAACAGGTGTGCTTTGCTTCCTGATTTATAGACATGTTTGTGAAGATATAAAGTTTCTTTGTAAATACTTTGACAAGAAATTAATTAAGCTAACGTTTACCTAGTACTTCTTTTCCAGTTGATAATCAGTGGAAAGACAATGTAGATTATATACAAAAGATTTATGCAGACTATGTGCACATACCATTTTCTTCAAACTTGATTCCATCGCTATTTTTTAAAACTTGAAGTTTTATCACCAAAACACGATACCATATAGGTGTAATTTATATATATAAAGAAAAAACAAAAACAGTTTTCCGTATGTAACTTCATACTATGTACACATACGTGTTGTAGTTTGTTTTAAGCCATTTGATCCTAAATCTTCAACTGCATGCCTTCTAAGATAAACGTACTGGACTGGGATTCATATCTGCTCTAACGCCTCACATATTGGATCGATCTGATGATGACTAACAAAGACTAAATGGACAATTAAGGCTATCTAATTGCAAGCCGAAGTATTGGACATTATTGCATTTTACATTTGAATGTATACTGAAATTTTCTTGTATTAGAGTTTAGGGGGAAAAACTGAAAGAAAGAAAACAAGAAACAAAAAATATAAGGAATATTATTGTGTTTACAAAATAATATGATGAACCTTACTGTAATTTAATTATATTTTCCCACAAACATTTTGATATTGGTCTGTATAAAAATATATATTTTTCCTAATAATTTTAAGCGCTAGAGGGGTCTCGCATCAAACTGTCATTACCCTTTACTATTACACAAGTCCTCTTAAAAAATATTTCACATTGTCTTTACTAACAGGGCCTCATAATTTGTGTGGGTATCAAATTCCACTATTTAGTGAAAAAGTGTTCTTTTATCATTTCATATATTTATGTAAACGACTCTGATTGTGATGGGATACTGTAATCTTCCTAAATATATAATTGTTGATTTGGTCTTTTTATTTTGCAGTCTGTGACAATTACAGAACCCAAGAAAATTAGTATATCACAAATAATAGAAAGTTAAGTACAATTCTTTCACGGTGGTATTTTGAGGAAACCTACAAGCATTTGCTCAAGGCTGTGCAGTTACGTAAAAGGTAACTTACAGCCGCGTAGTACGATGATTACAAGTCTATCGAGAGAAACGTAAATTACATTATTTATGTTTCAATTAAACATTTACTTTCCGTGCTAAAATCATGAAGACGATGTTTCGTAAAAAAATATGGCAGGTGAAACAACGAATTAAAATCCCCTGCAATATATAAACGAGATGAGGCAACATCGGACGATATTAGTTTGTGTTTTCTTGATTATTTTAACAGAACTCTTTGACAACCAGAATGTAATTAGCAATTACATACATCGCCTTTGCAATGTTTTCTAAGTTTTCAGTTGCAATGCGTAAAATTAGTTAATGCCAAAGTGATCTATAAATGTTGGCATTGCGACAGAGAATAAAATGCAAAAAAAAAACAAAAAAAAAAAAACAACAACAACAAACAGAACAGTTCTTTATGTGCGTTCAAAGCAGAAGAACCACAATAAGTTGATAAAAACAAAGGGATAGTTTTATTGTTCGACTTCAACTGAAATTTCCCGGCAACAAACGTACTAATCTTCTTATATACTGTTTGTACAACGATGTTCTTACTTACTTCGATTTTAAGTTTATCTGAAATATGTCCGAATATAACATAAACACACACTGTTGTTAGAAACTGAGGTGAAGATAGAGACAAATGTATATAGAATTTGAACATAATTACGGCAATATGAGATATGACGTATATTACAAAGCTCTATTTCGGACTTATTCTTTTCACTGCAACATTGGTTTGCCAAACATAAAACAAGGACAGCTTATCAAACGTAATGCATACTTCTACAAAATGCTGTACTTATGCATGGTGATAATAATAAAAGCTGACTATACTAAAAAGAATACTACATTTTCACCAAACTGTTTAGGGGAAACAACATCATTGGCATAGCGGCAGATGGTTCTTTCCGATTAATACACAGCAAAATTAAATGCATATTCCCAAAAGAATACTATTTGGTATGGTTTGCTGTTTTACAGTAGAGCAGCAAAGTAGATTATTTAGTGCTGAACCAATTGGAGCGAAGTGTCCTGCCCAACTACGCACTCCGCCAGCCAAAGCGAGCTGATCCAATAATGAGATTCGAACTTACACAGGTCGGTCCAAAGTCCGACATAATACGTACAGTGCCAATGAGGCAGTTACCTCCTTGATTCTCCTCTTACATAATGTAGGAAGGACCATTCCACATGGATTTAGACCTTGTCAATTATAGGATGTTGTATGGCATTTGTATGTACATATCGCCTTAGGGACCCTTTAATCGACCGTAACTCAACAGCTGCGAGAAATACAGTTAAGTATCTAGAATATACACCGATGATTATAGATTACTTGGAAATCGATGGTATCTATCTATGATGTGAAGGCCTGGACATGGTGGTTGATGGAGGTCGTTAGAACTTTTGTAGCATGTAAAATATCTTTGTTAATTAATTGTGAAAATTAAGTACACCTAAAATATCACAAAAGATGCTTTCATACATTAAATTTATGCACGCTGCCATGTCTTTTTGAGCGAATGCATGTAGCAAGCAGGCTGTTACTTTGTTATCAGAAGTACCTATTAACACAATATGTTTTATCTAGAGAAAGAATAATCACAATGCGGGCGTCCTTTGAGACTGTGAAACGTTAATAATCTATGTAGTATTACAAGTGCGCACTGTCACCCAGGATCTGATCCACGTACAAAAGGCCTATTTCTTAATATTTATCTTCATTTTAATTATGCAAGATAAAGTGAATCCTCGTTGTCAAAGGCATGACACTGATTATAGTGTTAATGCTGCTTTAGCTTTCAAATAATTACGCTACTTTTCTTAAGTTTGAAAAAATACTTTATATTGTTTAAATGTGTCCTCATTGTCCGTAATGTCCTATTCTATACCGCGTACATATGATATATAAATAGTTTTATGTGACATTCCAGAATACTTGTGTAAATATTTCCTTATTGTCCGTCGTGTACCACAGTCTCCTGTCTCTTCGTGTTGGTCAAAATGTCTTTCCACAGTTTTAAGTGATTGCTGAAGACAGCAATGAACCAAAGTTACAGTCCTCACATTTGTAGATCATCATATGCATCATCTGTTGTACATGATGGTCCATCAACGTGAGCATGTTAAACCATGATTTTGTAACGAAATAACTCTGTTATGTTTTCAAAACTATTAACATGTAATAACGAAAGGGGAAACATTTCTTATGTAACTGGCGTTCTGATTTTTTTTAGAACTTTACTTGCTGGAAATGTGGGGCTTACTAAAAGCAGTGTTGCAAAAATAAAAAATTAAAGTGGATCGTATATTTGTGTAATTCTTAACTGACCCAAAAACTACAAAAAAAGTATATGCATTATTTCGTACTGATAATATTTAACAACAATCATCGAGTCTGGTATATTTCCGGAGAAATGAGGCAGAAGTATAAAATTTTGTTTATATACGAAAGGTTCAATTTAAGATGCATATAAGATCCATTGAGTACACATGATAAAATACTACATTATGTATAAAGGACGAAGATGATAATATTATCCATGATCTGAAAGCAGGTTTGTACAAAAGATATTACAAATAAGACATCATTTTGTGTTCATCAATCAATTGCACATTTGTATTATCGACGAAATGTGGGAGATATTTGTTTATTTGTTGATTTTTCTAATGCTAACAGACCATATCTCATATGAAAATCTGAGTCTCGTAATCAGGTTTTAAAGTAAGAGTTTTGTTTCATTAACCCAAACGATCACCACAATATTATGTTTTAACCCATCCTGCCTAAATTTCATCCATCCTGCAACGATCAACACAGACGTCACTTCAGTTTTTAATTCTACATTATTATTTATCATCATCAAGCAAAACACAGTATAATCTGTATTTCACGAAAATTGAAAGCTAAATGTTCATATTCATATTATGTATCTGATTAACCATCTGATCTTGGTCCAGAATGGTTAGCCTCTGACCTTCTGTTTCTTAGTGTAGTACCCTGGCAAGGGACGATGGCATGTCTTCGTTATAATCTTGATGTCTGTTGAGATAAGGAGCACCATCAATTTTGTGTTTTCAGGGAGACTTTTTCAAAGTTTGTACTCACATCAAGAAATCAAAATAAAGCCAGCAGAGCACTATCGTATTTCTCTCTCAATGCAGGAAGAGCGCAAAATTACATAATTTACTTGACCATATGTCAGCCATTGCTATTATGTTCTGCAGCATTTCTCCTACTTTCTTAATCTTTTCCCTTTTTGTCTTGAAACATACTACTCATGAACACATGCTAACTACAACGATAACGACTGGTGAAAATTTGCCCTGCTCTTTCGGCTTAGTGACAGATTGGGTTTTAGTGATCTGTCACCAAATCACTAAACTTTCAGCGTTAAGTTCGAGCACTGTAGGAAAGGCATTCATGGTAAATTCATGCATATGATTAAATCAATTTATGCCAGTTTCAAACCATTTTCAAGAGCAACTAAATTTTATTTTCATGTTAAGTAGTTATGAGACTGAAATTTGTTCTTTGTTCAATTGCGTAATATGTTCTTTGTTCAAATCAGTTTCTTTAGTGTGTATGTTTATTTGTGCGTGTAATGTATTCCTGAAATTGACCATGACAAAGCGTGTACATTTAAAACGAGTAAAATGTCCTTTCTTAGTAAGGTTCGAAGAGCTTATAAACCCTGGGTTTCTGTGTGGTTCTGACAAATTCATTACTCATTAGAAAGCATTTTCATGCTGCACAGTATTTAATAGCTATAAGCTAAAAGAAGACACACGAATAATATTCTTGTACAAATATTATATTGTAAAGGAGCTGTATGGATTACTTTAAGGAAGCAAGGAAACATCAGAACTAATTAAGGTGGTGTATTTAATTTACTTACATTGTATCCAAGCCAGTATGCTGATGCTGCAGGTCTACCACAAGCATTCACATTGAGAAAAGCAATCAGATGTGTATCCTCAAGTTGAATGTTGGGCTTGCAATGATTACTTGGTGCCTCTAAGAAAAGGTAAACATAGAGTTTATGAGTGGAAGGTGAACACTTTTGTGATTTAAATGTTAAGAATATCAAATTACACTTATAATACATGTATTAGGCAAAGCCAAATTAACGCAGTAAAATGGTATCTGAATTATCTGTTTTTCGTTTGATGTTTGTCTTAACTTTTTGGGGGGTGGAGGAGTGGACCCTCTTTTAATTTACTCAATGGCCACTTATAGCGTTTCATCTCGTCTTTTGGTACAAGATTAATTGAAAAAATATACATTTACACGTGCGTTGATACACACACGAACGCACACACACATAGATAGATAGATAGATAGATAGATAGATAGATAGATAGATTGCAATGCCTGTGCTTAACTTTCTTCTATGAATGTTAAGGTGTACTTCGGATTATAGTCACTCGAAAAGAGAACGTTTAGCAGAATTTGATTCCACGACCAGACTTATTTACCATTTAACTGTGTTTTTTTATCCGTTTCATTGCTTCATATCGTGTTATGACATAAGTCAAGTGAAAATGTATACTACTAGGAATTTCATACACACATTGCTCTTTTCCTGTTTCAAGATCATTCTCTAGAAATCCATTTATGATCAGAGTTTGCAACTGTGCTGTTAAAGTCAGATGTAATTCGAGAGGAAGTATTAGTTAAAAATATTAATTGGATTTAATAAAGAGCTCATTGTTTTCGATTAATATATTACTTTGGACTTTGATGAACTCAGTGAAAGACATTCTGAATTGCATCATTGCGTTGTATCAGGACATTCAAGACTATTGAAACGCATTCGGAATATTCTATAGTTTTGGATTTGTCATAAGATATCAAGGATTACTTTGATTTTCATTCAGAATACTCTATGTGTCTCTGGAATTTTCGTTTTGTGCAATAAGGAAAAAGTTCATCATACATAAATTAGTGGTTCTGCTTTCTTTTTGTTACATTAACACCTTGAATCTCAACAATAGTCAAACAGATTTGGTTGATAAGATTCGTTCCCATAAATGATGCAACAATCTCAAATGAATTTGATCGAAGTGTGTTTAACCGAAATAGTTGAGCCGTAGGAAATTAACGCTTAGATTATTCTGTCATGTTTAGGTAGATGAATAATCTGTTTCAAACAATCATGTATTTATGCATACAATATATCATTGTTGGAACTACAGTAACATATTTGAATGCTCATTATATCAATATATATCTAAATGAACTTAGAGGTAACAAATGATTTTTGCTTAGTCGGAAAGATTATCGTTTCGCATCTATGGATTTCTATGTTTGTCACGAAAAACATTTTCGCCATATAATTGCTGAATAGCAACACGTTAGAGAGTCGTTAATTATATACCAGAGGAAAATCAATTTAAGAAAATAAATTTATAATTAAGGTAAAGAACAACGATTGTATTCCAACCGGAAGATGCAATTCCTTCAAAGACTTTAATGGAATCCCCTAGGCAAACACATTTACAAATATCTGTATCTCAAAACTGAAGAAGATGCAACTACAATGGATATAAATAATTTGCTCTTAAACCACTGTCAAAATGAATAATAATAATACGAAGA
>JAECUM010083932.1:0-11532 GCA_016617855.1 Megalonaias nervosa | reverse complement strand
TTTGTCAGTATAATGTATAATGGTATGTCTCTTCACATCTACTTAATGACATGTGAAATGAACCTTTGAGACCTTCGTGTTTAACGCTATTTCATTTATGAAACATCTTGTATGTTCCTGTCTCAGGACTCCAATTTCTGTCAATGATGCATTTGTCAGTAGAAAGGAACATTTTATTTCTCTTCACAACTATTTATTGAGAGGTTAAAGGAACATGTGAGACGATAGTTTTGACGCTGATGAATTTAGTAAACACCTTGTGTCATTTGTGTCTCGTCACGCCATTTTGTGTCAATCATGCATTTGTCAGTAGATAGGAACCCTTTATTTCTCTTCAGAAGTACTTAATATCACATAAATGTCCACTTTTGAGAACTTTGGCTGTCATTTATGCATTTGTGAAAGTCATTGGGCACTTCAAGTTGCATGAACACAGGATGTAACAATCATGCATTTCTCAGTAGATAGGAAGAATTTACTTCTCTTTACAACTAATTAAAATCAGAAAATGTTGCACTTTTGAGCAGGTTTTGTTGACACTGATACCTTTATGAAACTCATTGGACTATTCAAGTCCCTTGGCAACAATTTGTGGCAATCATATATTTGTCAATATATAGGAACCCTTTATTTCTCTTCACATCTTCGCAATGACAGTTGAACATGCATATTTGAAAAGTATTACTGACACTTGTGAATTTATTAAACTCATTCGATGCCTCGTGTCTCTTGACGCCAAGATCTGGCAATCACGCATTTGTCAATAGCGAGGTACCCTTTATATCTCTTCAGAAGTAATTATTGACAGCTAAGCATGAACGTATTCAGACGTTTTGATGACTCTTATGCTTTTATGAAACTCATTGGAATGTTTGATTCTCTTGAAGCCAATTTCTGACAATCATACATTTGATAGTTTAGAGTAACTATTTATTTCCCTTGGCAGTTACTTAATGACAATGAAAACTGTACTTTTGAGAACTTCTTATTGACGCACTTGCATTTGAGAAACACTCTATATGGTTCATGTTTCGTGACGCAACTTTCTGGCAGGCGTGCGTTTGTCAGTAGATTGGACCACTTTATTTCTCTTCACAGCTACTTAATGACATAGAAACATCCATTTTTGAGAACGTTCTCGAGAAAGTGATGACTTTATGAAACCCATTAAATAGACAGTGTCTCTTGAAACCAATGTCTTCCCATCATGCATTTGTGAGTATGGAGTATAATGTTATGGCTCTTCAGATCTACTAAAAGACATGTTCGATGTATCTTTCACACCTTCTTGTGGAAGTTATTTCATTTATGAAATATCTTGTATGTTCCTGTGACAGGACTCCAATTTCTGTCAATGATGCATTTGTCAGTAGAAAGGAACATTTTATTTCTCTTCACAACTATTTATTGATAGGTTAAAGGAACATGTGAGACGATTGTTTTGACGCTGATGAATTTAGTAAACACCTTGTATCATTTGTGTCTCTTCACGCCATTTTGTGGCAATCATGCATTTGTCAGTAGATAGGAACCCTTTATTTCTCTTCAGAAGTACCTAATATCACATAAATGTCCACTTTGGAGAACTTTGGCTGTCATTTATGCATTTGTGAAAGTCATTGGGCAGTTCAAGTCCCATGAACACAGGATGTAACAATGATGCATTTCTCAGTAGATAGGAAGAATTTACTTCTCTTCACAACTAATTAAAATCAGAAAATGTTGCACTTTTGAGGAGGTTTTGTTGACACTTATACCTTTATGAAACTCATTGGACTGTTCAAATCCCTTGACAACAATTCGTGGTAATCATGTATTTGTCAGTATATAGGAACCCTTTATTTCTCTTCACATCTTTGCAATGACAGTTCGACACGCATATTTGAAAAGTATTCCTGAAACTTGTGCATTGATGATACTCAGTCGATGCCTCGTGTCTCTTGACGCCAAGATCTGGCAATCGTGGATTTGTCAATAGCTAGGAACCCTTTATATCTCTTCCGAACTAATTAATGACAGCTAAGCATGAACGTTTTAAGAAGTTTTGTTGACTCTTATGCTTTGATGAAACTGATTGGACTGTTTAATTTTCTTGAAAACAATTTCTGACAATCATACATTTGACAGTTTAAACTAACCATTTATTTCCCTTCGCAGTTACTTAATGACAATGAAAAATTTACTTTTGAGAACTTCTTATTGACGTATTTGCATTTATGAAAGATTCTATATGGTTCATGTCTCGTGATGCAAATGTCTGAGAGGCGTGCGTTTGTCAATATATCGAACCCCTTTATTTCTCTTCACAGCTACTTAATGACATATAAACATCCATTTTTCAGAACGTTTTCTAGAAACTGATGACTTTATGAAACCCATTTAATAGGCCGTGTCTCTTGAATTTAATTTCTTGCCATCATGTATTTGTCAGTATAATGTATAATGGTATGTCTCTTCACATCTACTTAATGACATGTGAAATGAACCTTTGAGACCTTCCTGTTTAACGCTATTTCACTTATGAAACATCTTGTATGTTCCTGTCTCAGGACTCCAATTTCTGTCAATGATGCATTTGTCAGTAGAAAGGAACATTTTATTTCTCTTCACAACTATTGATTGAGAGGTTAAAGGAACGTGTGAGACGATTGTTTTGACGCTGATACATTTAGTAAACACCTTGTATCATTTATGTCTCTTCACGCCCTTTTGTGGCAATCATGCATTTGTCAGTAGATAGGAACCCTTTATTTCTCTTCTGAAGTACTTAATATCACATAAATGTCCACTTTGGAGAACTTTGGCTGTCATTTATGCATTTGTGAAAGTCATTGGGCAGTTCAAGTCCCATGAACACAGGATGTAACAATCATGCATTTCTCAGTAGATAGGAAGAATTTACTTCTCTTTACAACTAATTAATATCAGAAAATGTTGCACTTTTGAGAAGGTTTTGTTGACACTTATGCCTTTATGAAACTCATTGGACTCTTGAAGTCCCTTGACAACAATTTTTGGCAATCATATAATTGTCAGTATATAGGAACCCTTTATTTCTCTTCACATCTTTGCAATGACAGTTCGACATGCATATTTGAAAAGTATTCCTCACACTTGAGCATTGATGATACTCATTCGATGCCTCGTGTCTCTTGACGCCAAGATCTGGCAATCGTGGATTTGTCAATAGCTAGGAACCCTTTATATCTCTTCCGAACTAATTAATGACAGCCTAGCATGAACGTTTTAAGAAGTTTTGTTGACTCTTATCCTTTGATGAAACTGATTGGACTGATTGATTTTCTTGAAGACAATTTCTGACAATCATACGTTTGACAGTTTAAACTAACCATTTATTTTCCTTGGCAGTTAGTTAATGACAATGAAAAATGTACTTTTGAGAACTTCTTATTGACGTATTTGCATTTATGAAAGATTCTAAATGGTTCATGTCTCGTGATGCAATTGTCTAGGAGGGGTGCGTTTGTCAATATATCAAACCCCTTTATTTCTCTTCACAGCTACTTAATGACATATAAACATCCATTTTTCAGAACGTTTGCTAGAAACTGATGACTTTATGAAACCCATTTAATAGGCATTGTCTTTTGAATCCAATTTCTTGCCATCATGTATTTGTCAGTATAATGTATAATGGTATGTCTCTTCACATCTACTTAATGACATGTGAAATGAACCTTTGAGACCCTCCTCTTTAACTCTATTTCATTTATGAAATATCTTGTATGTTCCTGTCTCAGGACTCCAATCTCTGTCAATGATGCATTTGTCAGTAGAAAGGAACATTTTTTTTCTCTTCACAACTATTTATTGAGAGGTTAAAGGAACATGTGAGACGATTGTTTTGACGCTGATGAATTTAGTAAACACCTTGTATCATTTGTGTCTCTTCACGCCATTTTGTGGCAATCATGCATTTGTCAGTAGATAGGAACCCTTTATTTCTCTTCAGAAGTACTTAATATCACAGAAATGTCCACTTTGGAGAACTTTGGCTGTCATTTATGCATTTGTGAAAGTCATTGGGCAGTTCAAGTCCCATGAACACAGGATGTAACAATCATGCATTTCTCAGTAGATAGGAAGAATTTACTTCTCTTCACAACTAATTAAAATCAGAAAATGTTGCACTTTTGAGAGGTTTTGTTGACACTTATACCTTTATGAAACTCATTGGACTGTTCAAGTCCCTTGGCAACAATTTGTGGCAATCATATATTTGTCAGTATATAGGAACCCTTTATTTCTCTTCACATCTTCGCAATGACAGTTGGACATGCATATTTGAAAAGTATTACTGACACTTGTGAATTTATTAAACTCATTCGATGCCTCGTGTCTCTTGACGCCAAGATCTGGCAATCACGCATTTGTCAATAGCGAGGTACCCTTTATATCTCTTCACAAGTAATTATTGACAGCTAAGCATGAACGTATTCAGACGTTTTGATGACTCTTATGCTTTTATGAAACTCATTGGAATGTTTGATTCTCTTGAAGCCAATTTCTGACAATCATACATTTGATAGTTTAGAGTAACCATTTATTTCCCTTCGCAGTTACTTAATGACAATGAAAACTGTACTTTTGAGAACTTCTTATTGACGCACTTGCATTTGAGAAACACTCTATATGGTTCATGTTTCGTGACGCAACTTTCTGGCAGCCGTGCGTTTGTCAGTAGATTCGACCACTTTATTTCTCTTCACAGCTACTTAATGACATAGAACCATCCATTTTTGAGAACGTTCTCGACAAAGTGATGACTTTATGAAACCCATTAAATAGACAGTGTCTCTTGAAACCAATTTCTTGCCATCATGCATTTGTCAGTATGGAGTATAATGTTATGGCTCTTCACATCTACTTAAGGACATGTTCGATGCATCATTCAGACCTTCTTGTGGAAGTTATTTCATTTATGGAACATCTTGTATTTTCCTGTCTCATGACGCCAATTTCTGTCAATCCTGCATTTGTCAGGAGAAAGAAAAAATGTATTTCTCTTCACAACTATTTATTGAAGGTGAAAGGAGAATTTGAGAAGGTTTTATTGACGCTTATGAATTTGTTGAACACCTTGTATCATTCGTTTCTCTTCACGCCATTTTGTGGCAATCATGCATTTGTCAGTAGATAGGAACCCTTTATATCTGTTTACAACTACAGTTCAATATCACATAACACAAGATATCACACTTTTGAGAAGACATATCTTGAAACTCATTGGACTGTTCAAGTCCCTTGACAACAATTTGTGGCAATCATATATTTATCAGTATATAGGAACCCTTTATTTCTCTTCACATCTTTGCAATGACAGTTCGACATGCATATTTGAAAAGTATTCCTGACACTTGTGCATTGATGATACTCATTCGATGCCTCGTGTCTCTTGACGCCAAGATCTGGCAATCGTAGATTTGTCAATAGCTAGGAACCCTTTATATCTCTTCAGAACTTATTAATGGCAGCTAAGCATGAACGTTTTAAGAAGTTTTGTTGACTCTTACGCTTTGATGAAACTGATTGGACTGTTCGATTTTCTTGAAGACAATTTCTGACAGTAATACATTTGACAGTTTAAACTAACCATTTATTTCCCTTCGCAGTTACTTAATGACAATGAAAAATTTACTTTTGAGAACTTCTTATTGACGTATTTGCATTTATGAAAGATTCTATATGGTTCATGTCTCGTGACGCAAATGTCTGGGAGGCGTGCGTTTGTCAATATATCGAACCCCTTTATTTCTCTTCACAGCTACTTAATGACATATAAACATCCATTTTTCAGAACGTTTTCTAGAAACTGATGACTTTATGAAACCCATTTAATAGGCCGTGTCTCTTGAATCCAATTTCTTGCCATCATGTATTTGTCAGTATAATGTATAATGGTATGTCTCTTCACATCTACTTAATGACATGTGAAATGAACCTTTGAGACCTTCCTGTTTAACGCTATTTCATTTATGAAACATCTTGTATGTTCCTGTCTCAGGACTCCAATTTCTGTCAATGATGCATTTGTCAGTAGAAAGGAACATTTTATTTCTCTTCACAACTATTTATTGAGAGGTTAAAGGAACATGTGAGACGATTGTTTTGACGCTGATGAATTTAGTAAACACCTTGTATCATTTGTGTCTCTTCACGCCATTTTGTGGCAATCATGCATTTGTCAGTAGATAGGAACCCTTTATTTCTCTTCAGAAGTACTTAATATCACATAAATGTCCACTTTGGAGAACTTTGGCTGTCATTTATGCATTTGTGAAAGTCATTGGGCAGTTCAAGTCCCATGAACACAGGATGTAACAATCATGCATTTCTCAGTAGATAGGAAGAATTTACTTCTCTTCACAACTAATTAAAATCAGAAAATGTTGCACTTTTGAGCAGGTTTTGTTGACACTTATACCTTTATGAAACTCATTGGACTGTTCAAGTCCCTTGCAACAATTTGTGGCAATCATATATTTGTCAGTATATAGGAACCCTTTATTTCTCTTCACATCTTCGCAATGACAGTTGGACATGCATATTTGAAAAGTATTACTGACACTTGTGAATTTATTAAACTCATTCGATGCCTCGTGTCTCTTGACGCCAAGATCTGGCAATCACGCATTTGTAAATAGCGAGGTACCCTTTATATCTCTTCACAAGTAATTATTGACAGCTAAGCATGAACGTATTCAGACGTTTTGATGACTCTTATGCTTTTATGAAACTCATTGGAATGTTTGATTCTCTTGAAGCCAATTTCTGACAATCATACATTTGATAGTTTAGAGTAACCATTTATTTCCCTTCGCAGTTTCTTAATGACAATGAAAACTGTACTTTTGAGAACTTCTTATTGACGCACTTGCATTTGAGAAACACTCTATATGGTTCATGTTTCGTGACGCAACTTTCTGGCAGCCGTGCGTTTGTCAGTAGATTCGACCACTTTATTTCTCTTCACAGCTACTTAATGACATAGAACCATCCATTTTTGAGAACGTTCTCGACAAAGTGATGACTTTATGAAACCCATTAAATAGACAGTGTCTCTTGAAACCAATTTCTTGCCATCATGCATTTGTCAGTATGGAGTATAAAGTTATGGCTCTTCACATCTACTTAAGGACATGTTCGATGCATCTTTCAGACCTTCTTGTATAAGTTATTTCATTTATGGAACATCTTCTATGTTCCTGTCTCATGACGCCAATTTCTGTCAATCCTGCATTTGTCAGGAGAAAGAAACATTTAAATTCTCTTCACAACTATTTATTGAGAGGTGAAAGGAGAATTTGAGAAGGTTTTATTGACGCTTATGAATTTGTTGAACACCTTGTATCATTCGTTTCTCTTCACGCCATTTTGTGGCAATCATGCATTTGTCAGTAGATAGGAACCCTTTATATCTGTTCACAACTACTTAATATCACATAAACGTCCACTTTTGAGAACTTTGGCTGTCATTTCTGCAGTTGTGAAAGTCATTGGACAGTTCAAGTGCTATGAACAGAGGATATAAAAATCATGCATTTCTCGGTAGATAGGAAGAATTTACTTCTCTTTACAACTAATTAATATCAGAAACACTTGCGCATTGATGATACTCATTCGATGCCTCGTGTCTCTTGACGCCAAGATCTGGCAATCGTGGATTTGTCAATAGCTAGGAACCCTTTATATCTCTTCAGAACTAATTAATGACAGCTAAGCATGAACGTTTTAAGAAGTTTTGTTGACTCTTATGCTTTGATGAAACTGATTGGACTGTTTAATTTTCTTGAAGACAATTTCTGACAATCATACATTTGACAGTTTAAACTAACCATTTATTTCCCTTCGCAGTTACTTAATGACAATGAAAAATGTACTTTTGAGAACTTCTTATTGACGTATTTGCATTTATGAAAGATTCTATATGGTTCATGTCTCGTGATGCAAATGTCTGAGAGGCGTGCGTTTGTCAATATATCGAACCCCTTTATTTCTCTTCACAGCTACTTAATGACATATAAACATCCATTTTTCAGAACGTTTTCTAGAAACTGATGACTTTATGAAACCCATTTAATAGGCCGTGTCTCTTGAATCCAATTTCTTGCCATCATGTATTTGTCAGTATAATGTATAATGGTATGTCTCTTCACATCTACTTAATGACATGTGAAATGAACCTTTGAGACCTTCCTGTTTAACGCTATTTCATTTATGAAACATCTTGTATGTTCCTGTCTCAGGACTCCAATTTCTGTCAATGATGCATTTGTCAGTAGAAAGGAACATTTTATTTCTCTTCACACCTATTTATTGAGAGGTTAAAGGAACATGTGAGACGATAGTTTTGACGCTGATGAATTTAGTAAACACCTTGTATCATTTGTGTCTCGTCACGCCATTTTGTGGCAATCATGCATTTGTCAGTAGATAGGAACCCTTTATTTCTCTTCAGAAGTGCTTAATATCACATAAATGTCCACTTTTGAGAACTTTGGCTGTCATGTATGCATTTGTGAAAGTCATTGGGCAGTTCAAGTCCCATGAACACAGGATGTAACAATCATGCATTTCTCAGTAGATAGGAAGAATTTACTTCTCTTCACAACTAATTAAAATCAGAAAATGTTGCACTTTTGAGCAGGTTTTGTTGACACTTATACCTTTATGAAACTCATTGGACTGTTCAAGTCCCTTGACAACAATTCGTGGCAATCATATATTTTGTCAGTATATAGGAACCCTTTATTTCTCTTCATATCTTTGCAATGACAGTTCGACATGCATATTTGAAAAGTATTCCTGACACTTGTGCATTGATGATACTCAGTCGATGCCTCGTGTCTCTTGACGCCAAGATCTGGCAATCGTGGATTTGTCAATAGCTTGGAACCCTTTATATCTCTTCAGAACTAATTAATGACAGCTAAGCATGAACGTTTTAAGAAGTTTTATTGACTCTTATGCTTTGATGAAACTGATTGGACTGTTTGATTTTCTTGAAGACAATTTCTGACAATCATACATTTGACAGTTTAAACTAACCATTTATATCCCTTCGCAGTTACTTAATGACAATGAAAAATGTACTTTTGAGAACTTCATCTTGACGTATTTGCATTTATGAAAGATTCTATATGGTTCATGTCTCGTGACGCAAATGTCTGGGAGGGGGGCGTTTGTCAATATATCGATCCCCTTTATTTCTCTTCACAGCTACTTAATGACATATAAACATCCATTTTTTCAGAACGTTTTCTAGAAACTGATGACTTTATGAAACCCATTTGATAGGCCGTGTCTCTTGAATCCAATTTCTTGCCATCATGTATTTGTCAGTATAATGTATAATGGTATGTCTCTTCACATCTACTTAATGACATGTGAAATGAACCTTTGAGACCTTCCTGTTTAACGCTATTTCATTTATGAAACATCTTGTATGTTCCTGTCTCAGGACTCCAATTTCTGTCAATGATGCATTTGTCAGTAGAAAGGAACATTTTATTTCTCTTCACAACTATTTATTGAGAGGTTAAAGGAACATGTGAGACGATTGTTTTGACGCTGATGAATTTAGTAAACACCTTGTATCATTTGTGTCTCTTCACGCCATTTTGTGGCAATCATGCATTTGTCAGTAGATAGGAACCCTTTATTTCTCTTCAGAAGTACTTAATATCACATAAATGTCCACTTTGGAGAACTTTGGCTGTCATTTATGCATTTGTGAAAGTCATTGGACAGTTCAAGTCCTATGAACACAGGATGTAACAATCATGCATTTCTCAGTAGATAGGAAGAATTTACTTCTCTTCACAACTAATTAAAATCAGAAAATGTTGCACTTTTGAGCAGGTTTTGTTGACACTTATACCTTTATGAAACTCATTGGACTGTTCAAGTCCCTTGACAACAATTTGTGGCAATCATATATTTGTCAGTATATAGGAACCCTTTATTTCTCTTCACATCTTCGCAATGACAGTTGGACATGCATATTTGAAAAGTATTCCTGACACTTGTGCATTGATGATACTCATTCGATGCCTCGTGTCTCTTGACGCCAAGATCTGGCAATCGTGGATTTGTCAATAGCTAGGAACCCTTTATATCTCTTCACAAGTAATTATTGACAGCTAAGCATGAACGTATTCAGACGTTTTGATGACTCTTATGCTTTTATGAAACTCATTGGATTGTTTGATTTTCTTGAAGCCAATTTCTGACAATCATACATTTGATAGTTTAGAGTAACCATTTATTTCCCTTCGCAGTTACTTAATGACAATGAAAACTGTACTTTTGAGAACTTCTTATTGACGCACTTGCATTTGAGAAACACTCTATATGGTTCATGTTTCGTGACGCAACTTTCTGGCAGCCGTGCGTTTGTCAGTAGATTGGACCACTTTATTTCTCTTCACAGCTACTTAATGACATAGAAACATCCATTTTTGAGAACGTTCTCGACAAAGTGATGACTTTATGAAACCCATTAAATAGACAGTGTCTCTTGAAACCAATTTCTTGCCATCATGCATTTGTCAGTATGGAGTATAATGTTATGGCTCTTCACATCTACTTAAGGACATGTTCGATGCATCTTTCAGACCTTCTTGTGGAAGTTATTTCATTTATGGAACATCTTGTATGTTCCTGTCTCATGACGCCAATTTCTGTCAATCCTGCATTTGTCAGGAGAAAGAAACATTTATTTCTCTTCACAACTATTTATTGAGAGGTGAAAGGAGAATTTGAGAAGGTTTTATTGACGCTTATGAATTTGTTGAACACCTTGTATCATTCGTTTCTCTTCACGCCATTTTGTGGCAATCATGCATTTGTCAGTAGATAGGAACCCTTTATATCTGTTCACAACTACTTAATATCACATAAACGTCCACTTTGGAGAACTTTGGCTGTCATTTATGCAGTTGTGAAAGTCATTGGACAGTTCAAATGCTATGAACAGAGGATATAAAAATCATGCATTTCTCGGTAGATAGGAAGAATTTACTTCTCTTTACAACTAATTAATATCAGAAACACTTGCGCATTGATGATACTCATTCGATGCCTCGTGTCTCTTGACGCCAAGATCTGGCAATCGTGGATTTGTCAATAGCTAGGAACCCTTTATATCTCTTCCGAACTAATTAATGACAGCTAAGCATGAACGTTTTAAGAAGTTTTGTTGACTCTTATGCTTTGATGAAACTGATTGGACTGTTTAATTTTCTTGAAGACAATTTCTGACAATCATATATTTGACAGTTTAAACTAACCATTTATTTCCCTTCGCAGTAACTTAATGACAATGAAAAATGTACTTTTGAGAACTTCTTATTGACGTATTTGCATTTATGAAAGATTCTATATGGTTCATGTCTCGTGATGCAAATGTCTGAGAGGCGTGCGTTTGTCAATATATCGATCCCCTTTATTTCTCTTCACAGCTACTTAATGACATATAAACATCCATTTTTCAGAACGTTTTCTAGAAAC